>JAHWFP010215582.1:0-28860 GCA_023313725.1 Lithobius niger
TTCGAATAGCTCGGCTCAGAGGTCTCAAGGACTTGTGGTTGGGCTTAAAATGTGCGGAGTGACAGACCGTCACATCAAGGTGATGGATGTGGCGACGACGGGAAAAGCCACAAAAGCTTTCACGAAGCAGCGGGCGACAAAGTGAGTTCGAGTAGTACAGGAACAGTGGCATGGCGAGGGGGGATGGGGTGCCAATGGGAAGAGAACGAAAACTACCACGAAAGCTCAGCTGGACGAGAGGGATTACGTCGATGAGAAGGGGGGGGGGGGCAAAACTGCCCCGCAGGATAAAATCCCAAAGGTGACAAAAGAGGTATGCTAATATTTTTATATTTTCAAGTGGTGTCAAAAGGACGAAAGCAGGGGAGAGAGCGACCGTAACATGAGTCGCTTTAGCACAAAAGATGGCTAGCATTCGTATCAAACAGATTTTATAGAGGAGGACTGTGCCACACATGCACAGTGGGTTCCCAAGCTGGCCGGATCCACGAAACTTAAAAAAACTCCAAGGATGAAACACAGCATTAAGAACACCATGCAAAATAAACAGGTATTGTATATTTTCCAGTGGCAATAAGAAACTAATTTTACACTAGGTAAAATTTATGTTTTTCTGCGAGTACCGGTAGTTTAATGTTCTCCCAAAACAAATCTGGTTGGGTAATCAGTATCTTGCTCCACTTCATTTTCGCTGTTCTTGATGATCGACTTCGGTCATGGTGTTAGATGAGGCATACACTTTCACCTGGTCATTCCACCAATGTGAAACTTCCAACTACTAGTGGAGCGGTGTACTGGGCTCCCTGCGGATGGTGTAATAAAGAATATATTGGCGAGATGAAGCGAAAAGTTAGCGTTCGAGTCACTGAACACCTACATTGCTGAAAACAACTCGAAAACAAAACATAAAATCGATTAGGAAAAAACCAAAGTAATGTTTAAGTCGAATACATGCAGTGAAGCACACCTCTGAGTGCTAGAGTCCCTTGCAAACTTAACATCCCTCTGATGAATGTGCAAGTTCCCTCATACCGCGAAATTGTCATTCTTATTTTGCCACAACTTTCTGACCAATTTCGTTCTCAATAAGCATCTTTTCTCTCTTCTCTTATTTTCGATACAGAAGAAGGTCAGAGCCAACAACAATAAGCGTCTGCAACCCAGGACTTGAAGAAAGGGCCCACTGTGAATCATAGAAAAATTTAAAACAGTGGCCGCTAGTCGTTTGTAAATAGGACTCGTAGTGTCTTTCAGCCTGATAAAGATGGCAGCTAAAGTCCGCTGAAAATTTGCAAGTTTATCGGAATTTTAAACTTGTCTGTTTTGGTTGTGCGTTTCTCCGTGAGTATGGATGCCAATTGAAAGCGTACATTTTTGCAACAATGGTTTTGCCGATGCTTGTGTGCATTGCCAGCATTGACCTCCGGCACCTGTGCAGGCAATGCACACAGCTCTCTGCAGTTTCCCTGGTATCATTTTGTATCCCAATACAAGTGTTGCAATTCAGGAGCAACTGCTGACAATTCGGATGCGGATGGGAGTTTTCATCTGTGTTGATGGTGTTCCAGCGTTGTGGAGATGTGGTGCCACGTGGTGGCGAAAAAATGCCGAATGAAAGCCTTGACAGATGAAATTAAAAATTAGGGTCTGGAAACATTGAAGCATAAGTTGCCCTTGTCAAAATCTTACGTTGACTATCAGGAGCTTGGAAAAACAGCCTTCTTGAGTGACAAAGATGATATGATGATTAACCTTGAAAACATATTTTGGTGAAAAATCGGGAACAGAGAAGGAAAATAAGAATTACAGCTTCTGAACTGCAAACACTTGCTGCATAACTGAAAACTCCCATCCGCATCCAAATTGTCAGTAGTTGCTCCTGAACTGCAACAGTTGTATTGGGATACAAAATGGTACCAGCAAAACTGCAGAGAATGCAAATAATTGCATCAGAACGGCGCGTTCATGATTGAAACGATATTAAAATTTCTTCTTAATCGTGTCAACACAATCTACAGGATAGAAGTGTTGTCATAGATGAAAATGCAAATATTGAGAAAGGACTCGAGCCTTTGACAGGTAGTTAGTAGCATCCGAAGGCACCAGCCGTTGTTGGCGATAAGCAGGTGGTTCACGTGCACACACGTGACGTCATCCAAAAGGTTCAGCACGTACAGCGACAGTCTTCACAGGCAGGCACATCAGCGAAAAAATACAAATGCATTAACAGATCACGTCTGATCTGGGATTTGCACTGTATCCCGAAAATCAGGAACGAAGGATATCTTGTGTCGGGTAATGGCAGCAGGCAACAAACATAAGGCTTTCGCCGAAAATGGTTAAACAATTATATAGCCTCGCTTTCGTAGCAAGATGCATTGTGGGAGCCGCCGAGCGCGGATTTCGTCCAATACTTTTGTTGTCGGGTGAACGGGAGAAATCAGTAGGAGCCATAGCCACCAAACGTGGCTTTCGTCGAATCCTTTCATTATCAAGGTGAAAGGGAGAAGTCACAGGAGCGATAGCCACCGAATTTTTCGTTTCGGAGAATAGAAATGTGACCGTGTAGAACGGTCGCTTGAGAAATAAAGATGGTAGCTTTAGCTTTTATAGGAGGGAAACGCGCATACACACCGATTGTACGGATTGAAGCATCTGGCTGGGTTAAATCCTTCATTCTGTGGCTACCTCCATGCAGTGCATTCCATAAAAAAAAGGACCACAATATTTTGTTTAAAAAATGTTTAATAATTTACATCACTGTACAAAGAAAAACCACAAAAAAAGTGACAATTCACATTACCAGTACGTATAATTTAATTTTGCTTTACACTATTCGCTTACTCGACTACACCACCAACAGCAAAATAACAATATCAACAATAATATTTCACATCTATCATCGAGGGCAACAAAACAGAACTGGATTACTGTGCCGAATGAAAATTATCAGGGCTGGACCAAAACTGTTGAACCATTACCATGGTATCGGTCAAATTTTTTTTTTAATTGACCGATTATGATGTTCAAATACATCATTTTAACAGTTAATTGAGAACATTTTAACGATACTAACTTTAGAATAATAAGCTCGAGTAGTTTTTACCGAAAACTAAAAATAAGTCCCTGAAATTTTCTAACAACGTCAAAAACTTGAATCATGTTTTAAAGTTACATCTTATTAAGGTCTTTATCTTAGACAAAAAAAATACACTCATTATCGCTGTCAAGACTCCCAGTACTTGTCTCTATCGGTATTGGATCATCTCACCAAAATGGTATGGGTGCAGCCCTGAAAATTATACACGCAAGTACACAAAACTACCTTACACGAGTTACCCAACTTAAAACAACATTCTTAGCGACGTCGCAACTTGTGATAAAATGAACAAGTGAAAGGATTATGAAACTTTGGCACACGTTTTTAACAAAACGTTCATTTAGTTTTGTAGTACAGATATCCAAACCATTCCATCTTTAATTGAAACCAAATTGAATAAATGGCTGAGTGAACGAGATCGAAGTCTCGACAGAAATTGAATTCGTTCCGATTTGATTGACGCTTTAGCGGACGAAAGAAACGAGTTCGAAGATGAAATTCCTGCCTCAAAGATTTTCAGATACATTCAGGTTTTAGCCCAACATTACGATTCAGCAGAGGTGGTAGTAAGGAAACCAGATATCAAAGGCGCGTGGTCCCGGGAATACATCCGTGTTCCTCGCTTCTTTCCAACGCTGTAGCCTCCAATAACCACGAGGTAGTGTGCGTGCATTCTTACGATGCCATAACAACACAACAGAAAACACGTATTGTAAAAATCATTTACCATAATACACGTCAGAAACTTCCGTTAGTGTGAATAATCCAGAAAATAATTACAAATGATAAAAAAAAAAAACCATTACTTCCAATTTCACACGTAATGAAACAAGAAGAGTCCAGTGTGGAAAAGCATTTGCGTACAAGTCGACACTTAGCTCGAGAGCCGTGTAAATCAGCGGCATAAAACATAAGTAATACTGTATTGTGGCGTCGCTCGCTCGGCCAAGTCAGGGAGATCTGCGGACCTCAATTTTATACCTAGCTCAAATACACTAAACTACAAAATAAAACGGCAGTGAGGACTCGAAGGTTGACGTATCGGTTGAATTTGTGTATGAAAGAATTCAAGCATAAAGTGCACGGTAATGACACACTGGCTTTCAGGCATCGTTCGTTGTATACATGTCTATTAAGTGTGGTGCTACCGTTTATCTGATTAACTTACTCGACTATATGATGTCGGTTTATTTCACATATTTGAGAGTAAAGTATCCATCGAAACACTTTAAATTGAGGGCAAAAATTTGTTACATATGGAGAATTTGAAACGAATTGAATAATGGACCAAAATTACAGTGGGTATAGCAATACCATAAATCACCCAGTTTGTCCGCATTTTTTTTTTATTTTGCTATTTGGCTTAGACCCATTTTTTCGTCCCCCCACCTCCATTTTTCCTTTAAGCGAAGTCAACCTTGCACTGAACCTAAGTTACTTCTTTGTCTTATTTCCTTATGTTACTGAAGTAACTTTTTTAATTCCTTGAATACAGCAAAGTATTGAGTGGAGTTTTAACTCCTTGATTTTCTTTCAAGAACCATGCTAGTGCCCTACCCGCTAAAAGCCACAAAATGGTGTAAACACGTTGATTTATGGTACAGGGCGACAAGTTCCACTTCTCACCAAGTATCACTAAAAATGCAGAAGGAAATCAACAGGCAGGTTCATACTCGGAAGAGGAACAAACATTCAAATGGGGTTTGGAATTAAAAGTGTTTAATGGAGTAATTTTCCCATGAGCTATCAGCTATTGCATATGGACGACCTCACAGGGTGAAATCAAATGGTGAAGTTCAGTGTTTTTTTTAATATCCTATTTTACGTTACTTAACACTCAATAAGTTATTCGGATATTTGCGAGCCGCCACCTTTGAGGTGTCTTGCACGACGACATTCAAATGAGTTGTGTACTAAAATAGGCTTCAAAGAAGTGGCACAAGACCCTGTATTTTACGGTTTATTAACTTCTTTAATATTATTTAAAATGTTCTTCCAAACCTTAACTCAATTTTCAGCAGTGCTTACTAGCTGCGAGTGTCTGACAGCCTGACGAAAAAATTCCAAAATGATAGTAATACGTACCTTTTCAGATTTCCAGTATTTGTACGATCGAGTTAAGGTTTGAAATAAAAATTACCAAAAAAATATTAAAGTTAATAAACCGTAAAACACAGGATTTTGTGCCACTGTTTCGAAGCCTATTTTAATATGTAAATCAGTTGGATGTCATTACGCGAGACCTTTCAAAATTGGCGGCTCGCGAATTACTGATTGACCTTCTTAATTAGTTGGTTTAAGAACCAGAAGAAGAGCGAGTGAGCCCAAAAATGTCATTAAATCTGTGCTGCATATAATCAAGTCCTCCTGCATACCACCGGGGAGTTTTTAAACATGGCACTAACCTCTATTAAATAAACAAAAGCCGCCCGTACCAAGGCATCTGAACCCACAGTGAATAATCAAGTGGTTGTTTGTTAATCCACAAAAATAAGATCGAGGAAGCGAAGTTATAAAAAGGTTTCACTGTATGAACACCAGCTAAAGAAATAAAATTAGCTGAAAATATTTGTACAAAAGAACTAAGAAAGAAACACAATGGTTGTAAACAGCAATGTTGGCTCCATTATGCGACTTTTGCACCACTTCACAATTTGATTGATAGTCTTTTGTCTTGCTCGCACAGCCAAGGCTATTACTACAGCTAAACTGGTTTGCTAAATTTACAAGTCCCACATGAATAAATTTTGCATAATTACCAGGGCTATATCGATAACGGCATCGGCAATGGCGAGTAGTATCGGTAAAATGTTACCGTTTTGACAATTACACCCAACTGATATTCAAACACACCATTGTAACAGTTTTTTAGGGCATTCAAAAGAAATGCCAATTTGAAAACGTACCTCGTCATTCTCAAGTCTCTAACCAAAAACTAAAAACAAGTTCCAAAAAGGTACTTACATAAAGCAAAAAATTAACTTTTAAAAATGTTCAGATTCTTACTTTGAAATGTAGTAGCCATCGGAAAAAGAAGAAAACGTACGCGAAAATTTCAAAAACAAAGGTATAACACTACCTTGGCGAATATTCGATAGTCCAATACTGCTGGGGATGGAATTCATCGGTGCACCCCTGGTAATTACAGTACCGGTACAGAAAAACAAGCTTCTGAAAACACACGCATCATAAGAATTCGGAACTAAAATGCCAACATGAGCAAATGTTGATGCGATGAACCATCATTAGCCACTAAACAACTGATATGTTTTCAGCTACGATATGTAAAACATTAAGATTAGAAGTACGTTAGGGAAAAATAATGAAAAAAGATGTAAAGATCTTGGTAAAAAAAAAAGATGAATGCTAGTAGAGCCCAATTTGGCTGAGGTTTCAAATTTCTTGTCACTCCGTTAGCTAGCTCTGAAGCTGTTTACCTATTATGAAAATGTTTAAGTTAAGAGTATTAATAGCACCATATTTGGAATGGAGTGTAAAAAAAATGGTGTATAATTGAATGTGACAGTATTATAAACTTTAGCATGAAGTGTTAAAAAGTTTCACAAATACATTTCTACAAAAATCAGACCTACTATTACAACCGACGACACTCCACGGAGTGCAAAACCGTCAGTGACACGATGAAGAGTCATTTTTATGCAATAACAAAATGATCAAAACGCAGGCAAAACAAAATTTTGATTGAATTATTGAATACCTTGTATTTAAATGAATCATGAAATTCGAAACTTCAGACCATATTAAAAAAAAAGTTGCTCCTAGTTCCATCACACGGAGATAACTTTTTTTTTAGCTTCAGGTGGTTTTTAGGCTATTGCAATGAACCATGTATAGCTTGGTGGGAGGTTCTGAAACAATGCCCAAAAATGTTGCGTCTTGTTTCACTATATTCACGTAGCTTCTACATTGTCTGTTACGTTGTTTCAGCGTTATCTGGAGGTTTACAACACGCTCCCAACAAAGCCGTAGCGACAGTCTCGGAAAGCCTGAGACAGCCTAGGAAACCTTTCAAATGGACGCAATTAGTAGCCTCAAATTATTTAGTAAAACTTTACCGTAAAGTAACAAGCCTAAACAAGCCAGACATAAAATTTACTTACTAAAAGCCTAAAGTTTCAATAAATAATATTAATAATACTGGTAATTTAAAAAAATTACCCATCCACAGCAACTTTTTTTTCAAAGTGGTCTAATTTAATTTTCCATTATTAACACAAAACATAATCAAAAATGACAAACCACAGGTCCAAACTATGCATACACATCAATAATGCATTAAATTCTTACCAAATTTGGAGTAACCGACTGTTAAAAATGCTTGCTTCCATTATACTAAATGTTGGCTTGCAGTTTTGATACATTTAGTTAAAACTACGTAACCGTTGCAAAGCTTCTTGTGTGGGATATGGCAAAAACAGTTAAGACGGTAAGTCTTTACCGATGGCATTGCATAATGGTTCTAACTTTTTCTGGCCATTCTAGTAACTTCTTAGTTGCTTTACGCATCACACAACAAACTTACAAGTAACAACTGTACAACATGTGCAAAATAAATTCAAACCAGGGCAGTTGTCTTTTCTTCATTTCTTAGGTTAGTATACAGTATTTTAAATATTCTCACACAGCCAATTCCAGGGCAAGTATGTCCTCAACTGAACCAAATTCCGGTCCTTTTCCCCGCTTTAAAAGCAGTACCATTTTTTACGCGACTCGGCATGGCCTGTAATTTGCTCGACATTTATTTATTTTTCCCCCAACTGGTGAAATGCTGACACACAATGTTTCAATGAGAGCTTTTCAAGTCGAGTTATGGTAACCAATTTCTTTTTTATCATAAATAAGCAGTAAATTTGAATTCTTTAAAACTACAAAAGCAGTCCATACCACTACCAGGCTTTTCCAGTACGATACTTCCATACTTTTCAAGGCTAGGGAAAAAGTACTGCAACTAAATTCCACACTTTTCCCGCTAACATACGAATCCTGTCATTTTTAATGCGGACTTTCCAATGCCTTAAAAGCCGTCACCTTCAGATTTCTTGCACTAAGCTCTGTAAAGGCAAAATACCAATCTGGCTTTGTTGTATAACAAAATCTAGATATATTAAGGACCAAAGCCTACATTTTGGATTTCAAAATTACAGAATAATAATGTTTAGAATCACGATTCAAATGAAAAAAAAAACCACCATACTTTGAATGTCTAAAAAATTTCAAGCGACGGAATCACACTCAAATTCAAAATAAACAAATCCTATCAATTTGCTAATTTTCGACATGCTACATTGACTAAAGACGGAAAAAATATAGTCCCCTCTTCATCAGGCCACCACAAGTAGCTTATTTACAAGATTTAGATTATTTACATTGTCCGATGTGCATCGATCGTTGTGGAACTATCAGATAACTACGACGAGACTTTGGCACATAGCCTCTGGCACGTAGGGAGGGGGGGGGTGGAATTGAGGCACGTAGGGAGGCTACATGCCAGTCGCGTCGTAGTCGTCTGCTATTTCCACAACGATCGAAGCACATCAGACAAATGTAAATAAAGTAAATCTTGTAAGTTAGTTTGTTGTGGCTGCCTGATGAAGAGGGGACTTTTTTCCATCTTTAGTCAATGCAGACTGTCGAAAATTCACAAATCGGTAGGATTTGTTTATTTTGAATTTGACCATGATTTCGTCCTTTGGAACGTTTCAAATGCATAGTACAACAAACAAAATGGTAGCTTTGTGAATCCCAATTCGCAATCCAGGACATTCAGTCGATTGGTAAGACCGTACTGACTAGCTTTACTCCCCTCCCTAACCGAACTCCAAAAGGAACGCCTTACTAAACATCTACGATCTTAAAGAACTGATGACTGATGCGATCGTAATGAACCCATTAGCGACGGAATCTTCCTAACCAAATGTCCACTACCTAACCACTAATAATTTACAAATTCAAACAATTACCAAATTGTCCACATTATAAAACAAGACTTTTTTTTACACTTGCATCTTCAAACCTGCATCATCGTCTTAAGGGAAGACTCTGATGCAAGCACATCACATTTTGGTAAAAATATCAAATTTTTGAAATTGGGATATTTGGATAATTTGATATGGCATTGTGTATGGGTCTGGTGCATTTTTAATTTCTGTCAAAAATTGTATTCTAAAAAAGTTGAGAACTAATGGATTCATTGGAGACAGGTTTGAGGGATGGCAGGAGTGACTCATACAGCAAGTATGCATGGCCTAATGGTGCGTGACGACGCATGCGCGTTAGTATCTTGTCACTGTGCGTCCGCGACTGCTGGTCGTGTTTTGCTTCTCTCCGGACCTGTGCTTGCTTTATGCTGCCTTTGAGTTTGCTGCCTCTGGCCAGGAACACTTCGGGAGGGGCACCCCTAGGCCATGTTTATTTTATTTCAGGTAATTACTGAGTTGTATGTGTATCTTTGATGACTATTAAAAAGTCTTTTGAACCATTCAGTGCCCCGTGTCTTACTCGTGCCATCGCTTAAATATTAAATAAAGATCAATTCAGTACAGACATTTATTTTATTTTCATGCTTTCTCGAAATGTTTTTTTTCTTCTTATATTTGCGCAAGATTTAGTACGGTATCACGGGAAATCAACCAAATGGTGAATTTTCTACCTATTCCCATAATGTTTTTTTTTTAGGATTAGCTGTCGGTGTGGACTGGGGAATCAGCTATGAAAATTGCCACCTCTCGTTTTACTGTACCAGTTTAACGTGCTTCAATGATTAAAAAAAAAACTAGCCTATACCCTAAATTGGACTTTAAAAAAATTATTTGAAGTGTGTGGACAGGGCTGTTTAGAAATGGGTGATTTCCCTGTGATAACTTTCAAAATCGTACTAATTAATTTTTATTTGCATAATTTATTAAGCAATATACCATTTTATTTTATTTTTGGCAAAGCTTTATATTGGTGTTAATCACCAAACAAATTCATTCACTTTTATCTTTCATCCATAAATTTTAAAAAAAGTTGATGTGTTCATCAGAGTCTCCTTTTAAACAACCGTCCAAATCCAAATTTTGGTCAAATCGTATTTTTGCAATTTTAGACAGACTACCAATTTTTATCGAACAGACTCGAATTACAGTAGCAGATATCGGTTCAGTAGATCCTTATTCCCTTCCACTCCAGCTGCAACGTCTTGGTTTGTAGGCCACGCCTTTAACATAAATCTTGCGTTTTGTCACTGGGCTTAGTTATTTTGGATTCTTGCATAGCTGTACTTTAGGGCGTGGAAGGGATTAATAAATGGTATAAGTGTGGGTGAGTAGTTTTTAATAAAGACACACTTTTTTCATTCTTAATATATCAACGATCAAACTAAATGTTGGCTTGAACTAGTCACTTGGAAGGAGTGACTTCCAACCCAAATGATGCCAAAATCCGAAATATTTTTAAAGTCGCCCAATTTAATTAATCAGTAGTGGGACTATAACAACTCGGTGAATATCAATATTTACACTTTTTTACTGTTGTACCAACGAGCAGTCCAGAAAGCCTTGCCCACATCTCGAACACCCTTTTCGAAATTAGTTCATTCACTCGCCCAAAGAGGTACTGTACATGCAAATAATACTTTCCAAGAAAAATAAAAGTCAAAACTGCAGCGTAAATGCAACATCATCAGCAAGCAACAATGGGTAGTGGCGCATGAAAGCAACCCCGCGTTAGCACAAAAAGAGGTCTAAGTCTGTACATAATTAGCTAGATTACTTTTTTTTTTACTCAGGCTGCAGAACAGGCAACAGCATTTCACCCTAGTCACCTGTCCTCTTCTGGCATGGCCCCATGCAGTAAGTTCTGCTCAGGTGTCACAGCCGGATGGATCTGTGAAGGTAGGTGATCGTCGTCAGAAGCACCATCTATGTCTTCCGTGTAATACTGAGGTGTGTTCAGGTAATCTTTGAGTCGCTTGGGTAAGGGGAGGCTGTAGATGAGGTCACGGCGCACAGCTTTTAGAATGACAAACCTAGAACAGGAAGAAAGCAATGGTAGAGATTGCATTTCCACAACTACCGCTACTGATAACTGATAGCTACTGGATTCATTGTGCCGATTAAATATGTCGGCTTAGTGTGTGTGTGATGAAGGCGAATATTTACAAAAGTGAAAACAAGTAGGATGGGTCAGCGTTCAATACAACAACGAACTAACCATTTTAATTTTATACCTATTAAATATTATTATTACTGTCATTAACCTCATTTAATCAAGCGTATTACATTAACGAAATTAAAGGCGATTTCGGGGCTGTGACAAGAAAATTTACATTTTCAAGCATTGAATTTTGAGTTTTCACATTTAAGGCTTTTAAAGAAATTTGTGGTTTGTTTTAGAACTTTTGAACATTTTTCAACAATTCGGCATCCAATGCCTCATGTACGAAAGGATTCAACGAGATTTAAAATTAAATGGCGACCATAAAAATTAACTAAAAATAATCCCAATGTCATCACTTTGTCGCAACGTTATTGAACTTCAAAATATAACTCTCAATATGCTAATCTTCGTAAAAGGATTCTCCTTAAACAGAACAATTTCTAACTATACAGTCGGCCTCTGTACAAATGTGGACATCATTCGATATAAAGAACATCTGCATAAAACAGCTCGCTTAAAAGGACACTTTTTTCATTATTTCAATATCTGTTTGCGTGCTACCAAATTCTAATCCTGACAAGGAACACGTTGCAGCAATTTAATTCCGTAATAAAAATGCATTCTTTACCTGCACATGTGTTGGAGCGACTGTACTTGCTTGAAACGAGATACAGGGTGCAGAAGCTGAACCCGCATTGGTCCCAAGACAGGTCGGCGGTGCAGGAAAAATAGGTAGCGACCGCTGCGTGAGTGTTTGACAGCATTTTCAATGAAACCGACAATAGTCTGGCTCTTGAAATTGGTAAATGTCCCAAAACTGAAATTACCTGAAAATGAAAAAGAGATGGTAGTTTTTTTTAATGTGGTCATCTCAGCACACAATTGCATGAACCCACACAATCAATTCAGCAGGAGTTTCTCCTACTTGTTACTATCCTAACAAATTAAACAGAACTTTTGAGCAACAATTATACTCAATAAATACACAAACTTGACTCTGCATTTGACTCTTTCTACAAAATCGGATTGACTCGTAATCAAAATTCTTCTACTCTCACATTCCTAAGCACAATACAACAAAGTTATCACCACTAGATGACATTCACAGAAAAGTCAACGAGGTTACCAGCCATATCAAATTGCGTTAGAAAAACCATACCCTATCCTTACCTTGGTCGTGCTCTATTCGGACATGCCGAACAAGACCATTAAGCTTGAAAGTAAGGCTAAAAATATAGTGTTCATCAGAACTGTCCCGTACAATGAATGATCCATCGGGTTCATTGGCGAGTATTTTTTCGGCTAATTCGCCGCTGATAGGGCCCCAATACCACCCATACTGCAAAGAAACAAAGACAAAATAATTTAAATTAAGGTTATAAAAAGAGTTGCTATGAAATGAGAATTTAAAGTTACTGATCCAAAGTCACCGCTCATTCAATAAACAATATATCATCAAACACACTTGCAGACATACCTCTATGCATATAACCGAATACTCACCAAACCAAACAGTATTCCTAAAGATTGAACTGTAGAAGCCCGGGCGCAAAGGATCTTTGCATTCTGCTATTGCAGAGGCCTTGAATTTCATTTGCAAGATTTTCCGACGGTGGAACTGCAGTGTTCCTAGGAGGGGGAGAAACCAGTGCCGGTTTGCTTGAGAAAGATGGTTTGACGCCGTAACTGATGCTCAATAGAATTGCGGGTCGTTTGTGATTGTTCTCCAAAAGGGAAGATGATGTCTCAAGCGACCTCCTACCGGCAGCGTGTGATGCCATCTGGTTTCCCAGTCATTGTCTTGGTTTAGATTTGTCGTTGAAACTTGGGAAGGAGTAACATTTTCTTTGCTCCGTGGTGTAGTTGCAAATCTAGTTGCCACCTCTTCCTCGAAAGGAAGATTTCCCATGAAAGGATTGCTGATTATAGTAATGATTTGAGTTTTGTCCATCTCGTTAGGGTTGGGGTTTGTTCTTCGGCCAGTCGTTCTTGTAGTTCTGCTTGGAGTAGTATTTGTATGGCTGCTTGTCAGATCGTTGAGATTGAGGCTTGGGCTATATTTGGGTTTCCTTGCCACCTCGAGATGAGGAGCTAGTCTGGGTACCAACCCTCTGAATAAGGTTTCCGTTTTGTGGATAGGTTTGTTGCGGAGCTAGTTTTCCATCGAGTTGTTGAGACTTAATGCAGAACGGAGTCCCAGGTCACCATGTAAAAGTGTAGAGTTGCAAACAACTTTTGTTAACCAATTCATCGAAGCAGGCCTTCTTGAGACTTCGTAGATTAGAACCACTGAACGTTTTCCTTCCGCAGGGTTTACCTCGGTGGAGAGTTTTTCACAGAGAGTGTTGACAGCAGTATGACGGATGTCTGCTTGTGAGCCGGCTATAAGCCCCAAACGTAGGATTTTATCGTTATCTTTAAAGATGAAGGACTGGATTTCAACTTTCTTCGTAATCTGCATGCTTGTGCTGAAATGGAGGTCAAGAACTCAGATTGAATGTAGGTTTCGAAGGATTTCGGGTTTGCTGTGCCTTCACCAAAGGATTTGATAAACCACTTTTCCTTTCCAGTTCGAGGCGGTGGGGGTTCCTTGTTAAGTTCTAAAGGGTCTCCCTTTCCTCTGATAACCCCACCATTTCGAAGAAGATTTGTCAAAAGGATCGTCGATAATCTAAGTTTAGAGCGTTTCCTTGAGATCCGATCATGAAGGCTAAATCCAAAACCAGTACTTAGACCTCTGTTCTTTTCAGGGTTGTCATTTGTAGAGGGTTTAAATAAAAAATGTCGGGGATCACATTTTCTACTGTTTTTAGGAGTTCCAAAAGATGGATGCCCGAGGTGTCCTCGTGGGTGTAGGAAGCATCATCAAAGTGAGCATGAATCGTCAGAATCATAATGAGATCGAGCAGGAAGATTTGGATGGTTTCCGAAATTAGCAAAGAATTCTTGTCTATTCTTCTTTGAAGAGTCTTTCTTACCATCATGAGAGTGAGAGCGTTTGTTTGTCTGATCGGGCACAGTTTTCGTTTTCGTAACAGAAGTTCTTTTCTCTTTCCCTTGTTGGTGAGCTTGTCGCCACGTTCTTCGCTCTCGCTTCCATTAGTGAGGCTTTCGCTTTTGCCAAGTTATCCATGGAAGTGGAGTGAGTCGGACTCAAAGAATGGGTCGATTGGCAGATGCGGCTTTCGTTGCTAGAAGAGGGGCTGCAGCAAAGTTTCCACCAGGTTTGCTGTCCGAACTGTTGGAAGAAGAGTGTTTTCGTTTCAGGGTGCAAAGCTTGACGTCGGTCGAAGAACGATAGACTCTCCTCCAAATGTAATTAAAATTGCCTTCAGGCATAGCGGCAACAAACCAGTCATCCGTAGAGCTTAGAGAATTGTCATGAGCATGTCGTAACGAGGCGCGTTTCTGATTGCCATGAGCTCGTTCAAAGAGCTTACCGATTTCTGCTTTAGACAACAGGCCATGGGAAGTCGACAAGGTGCGAGGTGAAATGGCAAAGGCCGAAGTAATGGTTCTAGAACAGGAGTTGATTGTGCAGTCTAAAGCAGCGGTTCTCAAAGTGTGGTCCGTGTAGCGGTCCACGGCGAACACCTGGACAAAAACATGACACCGTAAACACACGTCCACTACTACAATTTCCATCAAAGTTACAGCTAATCTTATACTCGGTAAACGTCCATCCTTCCAATTTAATGAATGTATGAAAGTAATGCTTCTATTATTGTAGGAATAATATTGCTAACAATAATAATTGCTAAAGATGAAAAGTAACTCGCTGGAGTAAATGGTTGCAACACGCGCTTCTAGCCCGGCGCTATGGCCGCAAGTGCGAGCTTATCACTTATGCCCTCCAGGCTGTACAAATAGGTCGAAAAGTTAGTCCAGTTGTGAGCAAGCGATCAGACATAACATGGTTACATCAGCAAACAAAACTTGCGGTGACGAAAACAACAGAAATTTCAATACAGGTTGATTTTAAACAAACAAATTTTAAATATTTGTTTGCTTATAATTTGTTGTAATCTCACATGAAATTACAACAAATCATAAAGCTGAGGCTTGTTAACAAGCTATAATCGTGTCCTACTGCAGGTCTGTATTTACATTAATGTTTTCATAAATAAATACGATACATCGGGAAAGAAATGTTTTCTGCTACAGATGTGTGATTAACCACGCCAAAAAAGGTTCACCAAAGCCACCAAAGTGCTCACCCCAACGAAATTTACTGGTCCGCCACACGAGAAAGTTTGAGAACCCCCGGTCGAAAGGTTCAATCTTTACATGAGAATGAGTCTTGCTTGGTTTGGAAGATTTAGGGCTGTTTACCCGGTTGGGTTTCAGCTTCAACTTCAGCTTGGCGAGTTTAGCTTTAGTAGCGGTGTTTTCTTGGAGCAAGGACTCTTGAACGGCAACTGAGGAAACCTATTACTGGGCCAAGGAAGTAAAATACTTGTGGATAGGATCCAAATTCTCATTGACTGAAATCATCCGATCTTAAGATAGGTTGGCTTGAGAGAATAGAAAATCATACAGTGTACCATAATACGTATCGTTATTGAATGTGGGTGGTATTCCACAGGGAGAAGCACCCACAAAGGGACCCTGGAGAACCTGCAGTGTCTTGAAAGCGATGCAGTCAACTAGAAAAAACACTTTCCAACACTGATGGGAAAATCAAAATGGCTGACCAGCATACATTTTCTTGGCCCGCACGTGCCCACGAACCAAAGAATTTTCATTGCATGGTCCAATCTTTTTTAACCCTTTGTGCGTCACTATTTATTCACAAATAAACCATCCCTGGCCATAATTTCCCGGTGTTCAGCACAAGGACTGACATATTCCGCTTGATTAAATTGTTAAAAACTGTGTAACAAACTTTTTTATGTGCAATTTGTTGTGTTTTAATGTAAACAAATGCACCCATTTTTTGGTAGCAGGATTAACAGCACACAGGCTTCCAAAAATTACGAAAAAAGTTCTGAAACTAACAACAAAACCATCATGAGAATTAAATGAACGTCATATGACGTTTGTGGCCTCCCAGAGACATTTATTGAGGACGTCATATGACGTTCATGGCCCACGAAGGGTTAATGCCGGAAGTGAACAACTGTTCGAAATAAAACGGGGGCAGGTGACCCTTTGCACCACCTTTAGGACACAGGTCCGAAACCAGCCAAGCTATTGGAATTCCCGGTAACCTGGCAAAATGCAATCTCAACCATCAGAGAATAACCACATTTGCTGCAGCACAAACAATGGCTCATGCTGCCCACTTCTGCTCCCCCTTTCCCCCAATTCTGCGCATTGTTCTGCTTGTGCATTTGTATAATCTTTACAGTCTTTCCATACTAACATACAGAACTTACATCTTTTACTTGTTGAATACTGGCGGTAAAATCCAATGGTTCTTCATCGACCTTATCCCAGTCTTCGCAAATAACAGTGTTGCCGTCCACATCTGAAAAAAACAAAACAATATTGAAACGTTAAGTAGCCTACGACTTCAAAATATCAGCACAAGCTACGAGATTAACTTCCAAGCTTACTCGCCTCAATGACTTCAAGCCTCCTTTCCAACATTTTAAATACAATCGTAATTTAACTACTAGATCATGGCTATATACAAAAAAAAAAAAGATTTGCCGAGCTCCGCAACAGCACGACTGCTCTTCCAAACTGAACTTACTGAAGTAATATCAGCCGATCAGAGGCTTATCGCTAATAATAAGTAGCCCGTCATAATTAGGAAAGTTGCAAGTTAACTGGTGATCATCTAAACCGATTTTTGGCTGCCAACTGTCAACGTCTAAAGTATAAATGGGGGAAGCATATTTTGAGTAGATGCTCAATTAGCTACTTCCAAGCAGTAAATACACAAGGACGGAATTTTTCCGCGATAAAAATTTTCATTTTCCGTGACGCGATCCGCGATGAGCAAAATGCAAAATTACACGAAAAAATCGGCTAATTCCACGAGTGGGTGCAGCAGCAAAGTAGCTAGAAGCCGACAGTGACGTCACAACGCTTGCAAGCACTTGAAAACGAAACCAAAGTATACGATATGAAACCACTAGAGCGCTCCTGTCAACGTTCCTTTCACGCTTTATCGGAACAAGCGTTTAAAAAAACTCGTAAATCTCAACTTTTTTTTATTAATTACTGCTGAAAAACCTTAAACATACCTCATATTAAGCGGAATACCACGAAATGCGACATTTTCCATGGCAACCCTCAAATTCCACGATACAAAATGGAACCTAGACTCTGTAACCAACGTTTTACTCTTGTGTTATTGAATGTTTTTGGAAAGATGATAATTTTCCACGATCGTGGAAACGTGTAAAAACTCCGTCCTTGTAAATACACAATGAAACTACAGTTCACTGACAACAAATGTCCATAATTTTTACGAGACCACATTTCTCATGTCGTTTTCAACCCAATGCAGACATGTTTCTTATCATTACATTTTAACTTTTAATATTAACCTTCTGTACAGCTGACTATCGCAACGACTTTGTCCATCCGTCCGTCCGTCGCCTCTCTCAGTGGTAGTAAAGTGGACATTAAAAAACACCGCACATTAAAACACTGTTGCTTCCTTACAGCTAACAGATTTTCTCGATACAACTCATAAAATAATAACATTTGATCATCACTTTTAGCCACTGCAGAAAGACACGCAACCATAAAAAAAAAGGATTTTGTTGCCACACATTAGATTCATTTCAAAGAGTCTCGACAACATGTTACACGAATGAATAGTCTTACTCTCGAACGCAATTCTCCGTTAGCAGGTTCTTATGAAATTAAAAAGCCTGGTAAAAATTAGGCCTAAAAGCCGACAATTAGGCCTACTCCTAAACTACTTTCAGATTATATAATAGAGATTGCTATCGCAGTGTATTATAATTGTTCGCCCCAACATTTTCGTTGAAAAAGTGGCGGAAGTGTATAGAATTCCGTTGCGGCTAGGTATAATCATTGCAACCGCTTGTTTTCTTGTTTTTTCATCATAAAACAAATACAGGTCATCAAAAAGTTACGTAATAATTTTTAGGGGGTATCCTGCCCAAGAAAATTCAAATAAGGACGAACAGTCACATGTTTGGGACATTCAACTTCCTACCTTTAAACCTAGTTTATCTAAATTTCTCTTTCAAATGTTATAGAGTAATTCTTATTTTGTGTACCTACATCATAACTTCTGTGATTTTTCTGATAACAAAATTCACTTTCTACCTAATTTTCACCACCCTTGTTGCCATCTTTTCTGTTCACCGTGGCTGCAGTGTTTGGTACCACTGGCAATGTAGGAGTTTCTGCTTTCTGACGCAGTCACATTCAGCTTTTCTGATGCTTTTGTGACAAATTTTCCGCATTTAAATATTCGGCAAAGAGATATTGGAATATTCGTTCAAAATTTGTTTCCACGTTAGGCCCGAACCCCCCCCCCCCCAAAAAATCTGTTTTTTTTTTTTTGTTTTTTTTATTACATACCTAAGTTTATTTAGTCGATTGGCAATGCAAGTCATACGTAATATAACCACACATTTAATTTAATCTATCAGGTAAGGCAACTTGTATGACCTACATAACACGACCCCCCCCCCCCAAAAAAAAAAGATGAATTGTAAACTTGGTTGGGAGGGAAGGAAGAATGGGAAAAAAGCATAGTGCGGTCAGACTGGCACTCGAGAAGCCCACACGAATATTTAAATGCCCACTAAAAAATTAAAATGACACAGAACCTTTTTTGCGAATCTTCGAATAGGTTATAGGCCTACAATCTATTTGAATATGCTCTAACAAACGAGTATTCAAATATTCGTCCGACCCCTAATTACCACACCCAGTTTTTTTAAAGTTACGCACAGTGTACAATTTTGTGAGCTCAAGTTTTACTACAGCTTATACCTTTTGACAGGTGTTTTTCTTATTATTGGTTTATCTGCTACACACCAAACTTTAGGCACCAGTTTCTCAGCTTCCAGCCATCTAATATGATGTTTGAGCTAAACGGGATTAACACCTTGGCTACCAATGACGTATATAGACGTCATGGTAAACTTCTGCCACAGCCCAATGAAGTATATATACGTCGTGTCAAAAATTCAAACGCCAGCACTATAGAGTGGTAAAATCCAACATGAGTGGTCAAAAACTTACAATCCCGACCACTAATGGCACAACCTTTCAGTTGCAGCCAACAGTGCGTGACGTATATATACGTCATCGGGCCCTGGTAACATGACATGTATATATACGTCATTGGGCCCTAGATAGGTGCTTACCATTTCAGATTTTTTCTGGTGTTGGCAAAACTGAGGTATTTATTATAAAATAACTCTCAGAATGAATTTTTCATGCACAGTTCCATTATTTAGTTGATTATCTTGTGAAATAATATGGATTTAGTTAGAATAAAGGCCTATTTTACTGTGACGTATATATACGTCATTGGGCTGTGGTTAGGTCATCTTTAAAACAGCCCAATGACGTACATATACGTCACAATATTTGAACATATTTTTATAATAGTTTTCACTTGTTGATAATGTCACCATAAAAAGTAATTGCCAAAACATATAATCTTATTGTGTACAGCTCTTGGGCTGTGGGTAGGGATTGGAAAAAAGCCCTCGGTAGCCAAGGTGTTAATTAACGAAAACACCACAAAATTGTTTGACTTAACCAACAACTTGACTTACAACAGAGTTTAACATGGTTTTTCTATAAATGCACCTATCAAGAATTGTTATACCCATGTTACAAAGTCCCAACCCTACTTCACAGAAGGTCACATTCATGGTCATCAATACATACATACCAGTGATTTCGTCTTCCGGTGATTTTTCTCCAGTTTGAGCAAGAGGAAGAGGTGGGAGGGCTCGGTTGACGAAGGGACTAAGACTTGGGATGCTGCGACTCGGAGTATTTAACAGATTCGGAGACACCTCATCATCATCATTGCGAGATGAAAGTTCTTCACTCGACTTAGAGTGACCACGGTTTGAGACTGCCACTGGCACATCAATGTCATCCTCTTCATCAGTTGCAACTAACGAAACTGCGTTACTTTTTTTCGCAGTTCCAAACAAACTGCAGAAGGTTTGCTTGATGGAAGAAGGAAAACTCTTGCGATTTTGTAGTCGCTCTTTGGTTTCAGCATCCGTCGATCCATCTTTGCCCTTTTTCGGACGGAGGTGAATGTGAAACGCTCCACCGCTTTTCTTCGGAGGCGACTTCGAAGAGGACTTCAGGTAACAGGTGTGATTGTCATTACATGGTGATGATGTTGATGTGGTTGCTGACGATGTAGAAGAGCTAGTAACTGGCATGGGAGTAAGCCCTTTTTGGCCGTAGAGGCGTTGAAGGGATGCCTTGACCTCTTCGAGCGTCATATGAATGGGCTCGGAGTCGTATTCGTAACCGTAAATACGAACCCGTTGGTGCGATGAAGCACTCACACTGTCGTCAAGGCAGACACTCATGGTCTTGGAGAGAGACCTTTTCGAATGGGTTTTTTTCACTGGTGTGAACAAGTGTGCATCTATTTGATCATTGTCCAAATCTGCGGTCGAAATCACCTGATCGCCAGCATCAGCTGCTTCTGTAATTGATGATGAATCGCTTCTGAGCGGGGTACAGGATACTAATTGGCAGGGATCGTGTTGGCGGTTAACTTTGAGTTTAAGCTCAACTGTTTCACCCACTGATTTAGATTTAGTCCTGTTTTTACGTCCCACATGATGGGTTTTATGTATTGTTTTTTTGCCGCACGGTCTGTTGTTAGCTTGTTTGTGATGCCCATTCAGTTTACTCAGCTCATCATCATTAATTTCTTCAGTCAGGTGTTTACAGTCGCCAGATTTTAAAACCCCTAATGATTCACTGCTTTCGTGACCGGCACTGCAGGAAGGGTTTTGAGATGGCGTTTGTTTAGAGGCTGTGGGGCCTTTTGGAGCCATACGTTTCTTTGATGTACGTGGATGAGTAGATGAAACATTTGAGTTGCGAGTGGTATTACTGACTAGAGTAGAACTCCGAGATTTAACAGGGACAGTGCTTGACACATCATCAGAGTTAAAAATAGACTTGTCCAGACTACTTGTATCGTATCTACAAACATCGTCCAAGTTAGAGGACGCGTTTATGAGTTTTGTGTCCGTTTTTCCGCACGTTTTGAATTCACATCGACTGTCGGCTGTGGTGGCGAAGTCATCGTCCTGTTTCACAGGTAACACAGTCCACCTCGTCACCTCACAGTCATCGTGGTAATCCATAATTTTACCACAAATGTTAGCGCACATTTTTTTACAAGCCGCGCTGCTGTCGGACAACAGTTTCCGGTCTTCCCGGTCGCCGTCATTACTCCAAAGCTTGCTTCTGAGATTATCCTCCGTGATGACATTACCGTGCCGAACAACGGCCGGTACTGCCTCGTCGCTGGTTCGTACCATTTTGTGGTTGGATGAAACCTTCTTGCACCCTAGCATCACAAGAGGTTCTGTCTCGTCTTCACAGTTGTTGGAACAATCAATGTTGCCATTGCGGTCGTGAACAATGTTTCCCTCGCCGTCGGGCCCGAGACAAAGTTGACTATCGGCAAGAACAGTGTCCGTCTTGTCGTGGAAGGCAGCATCGGGATCACAGTCGGAATACATCTGTGATAATTTAGTTGCATAGTCTTTGCACAGAGACATAGCAGAGAGTCTTTACTCGACGATTCATACTGCTTATTTAGCTGCACCCACATCTTGTATTTCCTGCAGCCATGGTTAGTCTTCGTAAGATCTGGAAAAGAGATTGGTAAAAATCGTTTTATTAAAACTGGGAATCTATCGACATAGATACAAAGTAGTGTTGTTAGGATGTTACTTTTTTCTCTGTCGATTCAACGTCGAGTTTCTTACTTCGATCCATTTCAATGTTTGTTAAATAAATTAAATCATGACCCACCAAAATGCAAAGTGACTGGGTAGAAAGGGCTGGGGGGGGGGGGGGGGGGCTTGCATGACTCAGCCAGCCTGACGCTCTGCACCGGTAACAAATATTTCTATGATTACTGCATCGGTTTGCATACAAGTCGCGCTCATAGGTAAGCCGCACCCAGAAAAAGGCCTTTAGGCCTCACAAAAAAAAGGTATGCTTCGTGGAACATTGCTGAAAACAATAGGGTCGGTAGGCTGGAAAAATATTTTCTTTTAACATTTATTTTTAAACATTTTTTAACGCAGGCCTACGGAGAAGCATGTTCTGCGTACAAAATACATACTGCTTCGTGCTTAGCTTAGCTACGCATTAATGAAATCCGGATCCTAATAACTTTCGTCGGCATTTCTCTGCACACGATCGCAATCACGTCAGTGTTTTGAAAGAAAAAGTTAGGAAGGAAAAGTTAGGATCGGTTAGGTCCCGCGAAGCACACCATTTTTTTGTTAAGTCTTACCAAAAAAAAGAAAGTGCACACAAGCCAAATGTTTTCAGCACAATTCATGACCTGAAGCCTCAAAATGTGAAAATGTTGGTATTAATTAATCAACAGACAAACACCTAATATTGTAACTAAACATCAATCCTGTTAAATTAGCAGTGAGCATCAATTTGTCGTACCCATTTGGATGCCATGTTTGTTATAAAATGTAGGTTAAATGGTTTTAGGAATAACTTCGGAACGGTTCTGACTAGTGGTTTGCACCGTTGGAAAGCTGGTGGAAAAAAGAGTTAAAATGATGTATTTGAATGTCAAAATCAGTAAATATTTAGTTATAAATTTTAGTAATGTCCGCATACAAGTCGCAAGGGAAAAATAATCGGAAAAAAACCATCAAATGTTAACTCAACATCGAACGAATGCTCCATGTTGACAAAACATCGACATCGCGATGCATTGATCGAAAATTGAACAACACTAGGCTAATACAAAGACACCGTAAGGACGGCATCTTTTCACACAAGGAAGGTAGGAGCACTGGTAACGGTTTACACTGGGCTGACAAGCCTATCCTCGTACTACAAGAGGTATACTACCAGAGAAGATTTATGGTTTTTAGTGTTTGTTTGGAATGACATTCAGCTTGCTTTAATTTTACTGTGTTACTTTTACAAATTTACTTTGTAAAAGGTCCGTATGATCAAGGACAGAAACACTGGTGTATTATGAGCCCCAATAGGTTTGACGAGGACGGTCGGCCTCAGTGTAAATTGCTCGGAGTCCTCCTACAATATTTTAAAGACTATCTATTTTTCCCTGTATCTACAGTGCTTTCAAGAATATCTTTCATTGTTCCTACAATGTTTAAATCAAGATTATCTTTCCCTATACCTCAAATCATGATTTATGAAAATACTCGGACTTCAATTTTGATTCAAAAACAATTTACGTTGCTGCAAATTTCCGATAGTCATTTAAACACTAGTGGTTGTGTGTTCAAACGCTGACTATCTTCATCAGGCTTCCTGCATTGCGGACACTCTACTCCACAGATAAAGAACTCTCCGCTTACAGATACGACACTGGCGCGCTAAGTGGTACCTCGTTTTCTTTTCCGCTGAGTCATACTTCGCACTAGATTCGCCAGCAGGCGCAGCGATCGCCCGCGAGGACGCGGTATAATTAGAACGACTGTCGCACAAAATACGGAAGCATGCGCTGTGGTTTTCATAACGCTGCCGTAGCAGAAGTAGGTTTAGATAGTTTTTGCGTTTCAGTTTCGCTATCTGCTAGTGACATCTGGCGAATAAGTGCGAGAACATGAGTCATCGCACCGACGCGTTGCTGAAACGAGGCCCAATTTTTGAAGCGCTGGCTGAGGTACGAGTGACGTATCTGTGAGAGGGAGAGTTCTTTAATCTGTGCTCTACTCCACATAACACATAACGACTAGGCACCTAGTGTTTAAATGACTATCGAAAACTTGCAGCAACGTAAAGTGTTTGTGAATCAATACTGAACTCCGAGTATTTTCATAAATCATGAGTTGTACACTTCAATGTAAACGATCCTTTAGCTATACATCAATGTTCGATCATGAATATCTTTTCCAACAATAACCAATTACCAATCTAAAGGTACCAACTACAACTGAAGAAAACATTTTAGGCCATTTGAAACCTGGTTAGTAACATCGATTTTGTTGGTTGCCAACTTGAAAATGTAAGGAGACAAACTGGTTCACTTTTGATCCGCAGGTCTACTGGACACCCCAAAAAATCAGCAGAAGATTCCAGGGTTCTACCAGGTTTGCAAGGACCAGTAAGTAGAACACCTGTAAGTTTACATGGACCACTGTAAGAATCTGTATTTATCGGTGTTTTTCCGTATCGGTATCGGACCACTATAAGGCTTCCAATACAGATATTTGTTATGATACGAAACGCAAACTGTCTTCCCTGCAAATCTGACACCAAGCGCGGCAAAAGCAATAACCAAGTCAGAAAAGCAATTTGCTCAGTTTGTAATGA
Organism: Lithobius niger; assembly: GCA_023313725.1. NCBI lineage: Eukaryota > Metazoa > Arthropoda > Chilopoda > Lithobiomorpha > Lithobiidae > Lithobius > Lithobius niger. The sequence goes on from JAHWFP010215582.1 coordinate 24,740, forward strand.
AAATGTAGCAGGTGACAGTTCCAATGCTCCAAGTTTTATAACAACCAACTAAAATCTAACTGAGAAGATGAATGTACTGAAGTCATAAGTAGGAATAAAAGTAAAAATGCTGTTATTGCTGTACAGAACTTTTTGGATAATCTCAACAGTTGAAACTTGATATTTTCAAACAGTTGGAACCCATGCAAAACCAGAAACCGAAGTTGCATTTTTTTGTATGAAATTTAAACTTTTAGTCGTGATTTTTTATTATTATCGGTATCGACATCGGTATCGTATCGAATCGAATCGGTTTACCCTTCATTGGTATCGTATCGTATCGGTAAAAAGTGATATCAGCCGATCCCTACCAGCCAGTTAACAAAGTAGAAACTACTGCTGGGGTGAAGCTCCGTTCTACTGAATGTTAAAGACACCCACATTTAGGCCTAGTTGTTAATGGCAATTGATTTAAAATAACCAATGTAAGTAGACGGACTGGCTTACTTTTGAACCATAAAAGACATAAAAAAAAAATCGGCAGAAGAGCTTTTTCAGGTTTAAAAGGATCTGTGTGACCATAGGAAGTTGACAAACTGACTCATCACTTTTGAATCGTACTAGACATGCAGAAAATCCCCAGAAAACTGCAGGTTTACAGGATTCCGCATAACCTCTGTTAAGTAGTCGAACTGGCTCACTTTGAACCACACTACACGTTCAGAAAATTCCAGGGACTTTTCCAGGAAAAACATCGCATCAAAATTCCACGACTTTTCCAGCAACTAAACGGACTGGTTCCGTTCGCTTTCGAACCATACCAGACATTCAGAAAATTATATAAAAAAAAATTTGGACTTTTCCATGTTTACGTACTAATCTCACTTTGAACCATACTAGACATTCAGAAAATTCTCGAACTTTTCCAGATTTACCAAGATCTGTACGACCCCAGTAAGTAGACAAACTCGATCACATTTGAACCATAGCCTAGGCTTTTCCAAGTTCACTAACCGAACCAGACATTCACAAAATCGTGAGGGGAGAATCCAAGGATATGAACCAGGAAGCCTCCCATCATGACAATGGCCGAGAGATTGTCCAGAACAAATCCCATACCTGTTGATGAGTGTATGTGGCCGGGCAATTGATTGCCTGGGCTCCCTTTGGAATCCCAAAACAGCTTCCTTAGCAACAGAGCCAGTGTTCATCCATTTCAACTATCAAAACCATATTTTGAGTAATTTGGCAATACATTTATTAAAATCAAGACTTCAGACCGATCCACGGCATGAGTTTCCGGTCTGCGGATTCAATCAATTCATTAGTAGGATTACAATAATTTCATAAAAACTCAAAAGATCTACGACGGAAATGTTACTACGCCGCCGAAATTTTCTCTGGGAATCAGTAATGGTGCTGCAGTAGCTAAAACACTTAACTATCTTACTAAATCAAGACACCTAAATAAATAAAAAAAAAAAAAACCTAACGCATACATTTCCCCGTGAAATCCGACAAATATTTTAATAAAATTGATCCTGCGTATTTAAATGTCGCGTAATACGTATGTTTACAACATACGAGGTTTTTCTGCAAGTAGCCTAATAATTTTGTGTCAGTATGCGATTACATCGTTATAATCCATCATTACTTACTTGAGTTGGCGATTTACAACCATCCAAAGATCTTCTGTTGATCTGCATCGTATTTTTAAGGCGTACGTTTTAACCTGAATGGAATTTCATACTGAAATATTGCAAAAAAACGTAATTTTCAACTCTTGTCGGCTGCCATTTTTGCTGTAAACGAGCAGAGCCCAACCACTTCCGGTTGTTGTCAACTAAGAGCGCTAATGCTAACGACAAAATACATAAAGTTTTCCTACAATTCTTTTTATTGGCGCTATTTTAGACAATAAAATAACTAAACTTTTTGAAAAGTTACTTAAATAACTGCTATTGCTTAAAGAAATGTAAGTCTTCAAAAAATCGTAGCTTTCTTCTTTTTTTTTCCTACAAATTACAATATTTGCAGTAAATTGTTCACACTCAACAGTTTTTTGTTGCGAATAAAATGTGATAAAGAATACAGAAAATTTGTTCAGCAAATGGATTACTTTATAATAGTTTCAGTTTCCTTTATTACTACTCGTTTCCGAAGCTCGTTTCCGAAAGACGCTCAAGGATGCTGTAGAACAGTTAAGATATAATAGAAAGCAGAACTTGAATTTGTGTCTTATTTAAAAACGCTAATGAACATTTTTTTTCTTATGCACTATAATTATTAAAACAAAAGTACGGAAAACGAAAACGTCTTCTGTATTTTATTTGAGAAGTTCGTTTAATGATTAAATGAAATCTTTACCTGCATCTGTGTTTTAGGTTTGCTAATTACGTTTTCCACCATCCACGCTATGCATCATGGGATGGGAATGGCGCCTACGTCTGTTTGGCGGTAACGTGAACTTTTAGTACAGAAAACTTTGTTTAAAATGTTGGTTTTATTTGAAACATCCGCTGGATATGCCATATTTAAGGTAATTCCCCAATAGCTGGAAATTACTTGTGTATAATTTGTAAGACTTATTTGTGTGTTTTGCTTGCGTAGTTTAGCACTTAATGCTCCGAGTTTAAGCCTAAATGTTATTTGAGACCACGTGGTGTGGCTGCCGCGTGGTTAGGTTGTAGTGCTGAGCAAAAAAATCTGTTTAAACATTTTTGTTTAACTGTGTTTTTGTAGCTGTTGGATGAAAAGAAATTGCTGAAAACTGAAAATCTTTACCATGATTTTGAGACACCGGAACGTGCAAGTAAAGTGTAAGTATAAACATATTGCTAAATCAAATCATAACGTCAATAAATAATCCAAGATCCAACGATATGGGGCATGGCCATTCGGGCCAATCTACGCGATTGGCGCGTAGCTGTTATAAGGCAGGGGGTATGTTGGTTTAATAGTTACGCCTAATTGCTACGTACTGTCTGTTGAGGGCGTAGCAAATCCACGTGAGACACGGCCACTCTTCGGCTTATGGGAAGAATAGGTGTCTCCTCACCGATCAATTTCATGTTGGGGTAGAATTACGTAAAATGATCAGCTGAACAACATTTTCCCATACCATTTTTGGGGCAAAGGCTTAGTTTGGCCGTCAGAAATTAATGAAAGCCGTACTCTAGCACTGACGGACATACAAGAGTCAAATGTTCCCAGCTGACATCTTTTTCCCGTCAACAGTTCAGATAAGTGGGTTGTTATTGTCAGTTTAGTTTGGTTTTGTGGTTATTGTCGTTAGGTTAGGTTATAGGTACCGGCTTCTGTTTGGCGTTTCACTTGTAATGAACTGGTTGGGGTTTGGCGTTTCACTTGATGAACTTTGGCCCAGTTGATGCTTTCCTGCGCGGCGCCGTGTGCCTCGAGCCAGCCTGCCGGCAACAAGATGGCGTCACAGCCTACCTCCCGTAGTGCTAACTTTGAACCTAAATCACGGCCAAACGGTGTGTTTGCCCCAAAAATGAAAGAGGAAAACATTATTCAGCAGGTAATTCTTAGTCCATTAAAAAAAAAAAAAAAATCGGACGAGAGACACTTATTCTTCTCATGTTCCCGGCGAATGATAAATTAAATTTAAAAAAACGTATTACCCAGAATTGAAGTTTTTTTTTTGAAAACTGCCACTAGTTATCAGATATCCCAATCTGCGTCCAAAAACCGGTTTCGACCGACTAACGAGAAAAACATGCCAACAACAGGAACAGAAGGGCAAAAACAACGGAATGAGAACTAATAAAAGTACTCGTCCATTTTCTCAACTCTTATCTCCTTTTTTTTCTATCTCTTTGCTTCGGGAGGGTTCGTTCCACAAACAAAACTTTAATTATTCTATGTATAACACTATCGACGCCCCACCTTATTAGTGACTACAGGGGCGGATATAATATGGTAATTATCTAGATTAGGGGCACCACGCCAAATCACTTAATTTTTATACTAACCGACGCTACTCTTCATCCTAACACCATTTCACATCACAAAATTCGGGGGAAACGTTTTTTTCCAACCATAAATGCGTCTGAAAATAGCACAGCTTCACATACAGCGTTGAACGAGTGCCGCCATCTTCCTTCTCCGTTGCTTGCAAG
>JAHWFP010215582.1:35904-51187 GCA_023313725.1 Lithobius niger
GGGGGGGGGGGGGTCTACCACTGCAAAATATTTTGGAGCTTGGGTAGAGGGGTATAAGAATATTTTTGGACTTTGGGTGGTGGCGGGGGGTCTGTTTTTTTCAGGCTAAGGCTTACAGGGTTCATACCGACCTGGAAAGTCAGGGAAAATCAGGGATAGTCAGGGATATGAAATACAGTCAGGGAAAGTCAGGGAAATAATGGAAAATTTGGGAAAAGTCAGTGATAGACAGGGATATTCAGTTATTTTTTTAGAATGAACCGTGCTGACCAAAATTTCCAGCCTTTCCTTTCATTGAAAATGTGACGCATTTTCAAATGTTTCGAAATCATTTGGTTATAAAATATCATCCACAGGTAGCCAGAGTAGTCATAAGAAACACTTTGGGTTGAGGGGGAGTCAGATTATTTTGGACCTTAGGTATGGGGTCAAGATTTGTGACAGGTCTTAAAGTCATGAAAAATACTTGGCCACGTTTTCATTATCCATGTACAAACCACCTACCCCCCACCAACCCCCTAAAATTGTCACATAGTTTAAAAAAAATTGTGCTTTGCGTGGGAGCACTGCAGTTGACTGCCTAAGTAAAACATTTTTAAAAACAAGTGTTTTGGTCAGGGATATTTGAAGGAGTAAGTCAGGAAAAATCAGGGATAGTCAGGGATATTCATTCTGATATTAGTATGAACCTTGCTATGTCGATGAAAAACCATACATCATGATTGTGTGATTATATCCTTACTTTTTGTCTAATTAAAAGTGATATTATTCACGTTAGGTTTTGGTTCCAGTTTCGGCCGAAACCGATTCAATGATTTCGGTAGTGGTTTCCGTCTCGGCCGAAACCGATTTAATGGATTCAGTTTCTGTAACAATTTCGGTTTTGGCCGAAACCAAATCGCTGGTTTCGGTAGAGGTTTCAGTTTCAGCCGAAATTGAAAAACTCTGTTTCGGTCGACCACTAGACGAAGTAACAGCAGATTGCAGTAGTTGTCTGAGCCGTCCAACTCCAGACATAAGACAATCGAAGATTTGGTGATATCTTTTCCTTTCAAAATGTTCACTATCTATTTTACGACGAGGATTGTATGTCCATATTGGAGAGAAACTCATCAAAAGGTGCCAGTTGCTAGCAGGGTTCGTGCCAGTGCTTACAAACCATATAAGTCCTTATTTATCATTTTACCATTTGTAAGGCCTCAGAAGTCCTTGAAAAATTGAAAATGCAGCACTTAGTCCTTGCAAGTCCATCTTTTAAAATTTCCTTACCGATTGAATAAAGCCTCTGCTCGCAGTTTTTGTTTGTATTTCATTTCACTAACTTCTTTACAGCTGCATTCATAAAGTGGTGGGCAGTTTCATTCAGAAATCTTGCAAACCGTTTAGTCTCTTACATGGCAGTGTGAAAAGTTATTACATATGCAGTACCTACCAAGCTCTCACTGTAATCTTCGATTTAAGAAGTTTTGTTTAGGTTAGCTTGTCCTAGTTTTTTTTCATGGCAGTGACTACAGCCAGCACAAAACATTAATTTGGCGTTAGTGTAAGGACGTTTTGTTTGGCCAAGATTGCCAAAATGTTGGCATGGCAGCGTATAAAATGGGTAATACGTACGTACTGTATTTGGTGCTGTTTTATTAGAAGGCATATTTGGGTGGGCAAGCTTGCCACAATTTGATTCAACTTGCCCGCTTTTTTTGTCCGCAAATTGTGTAGTATTGCTTGTTAATGTAGGATATTTTGTTTTTTCTTGTCCTAAGAGAGACTGGGAACAGAGGTAAGAGCAAACTTGTATGGCGAACGTTTCAGAACTTTTGTATCGTTATCTGGGATATAACTTGAAATTGGAGATAATTTTTAATATAACCCAACCGAAAATAACTATACAAAACAAGACCTATAATGGTGTCCTTACCAGTTGCTTCACTAGAAACAGAAATTTCACACAAGTGGGCAGCAAAACTTCTCACCGGCCGGTGTCTGGTGTGCTTGACACTTGGTGCTTAAAATTCCTTGTCCTTACAAGTCCTTGAAATCCATTCAGCTAAAATGGTGCGAACCCTGTGCTAGTAAAAGTTGGCTACATTTTTCCATGAGGTTTCTCTTCACTTTGGGGTTATATTGTAAAGTTGAAAATTGACCTTTTATCACACTCATTTTCACAAACACACACGAAATAACAAATATTTAGGCAGGTATTCGATAGTTAGCAATCCTGGAAACTGGGTTATAGGCCTATTGACTTACTGTGACTCACGCAGCACCAAAATTCCAGTTTTTCTCTAAACCAGCAAATTTTTGAAAACTTCAAACGGGTTTTCTTCGTCTGGCGATGGATGTGCGACTCGCACACCACTACTACCCAAGATCCTACTCCAACCGTCTGCTTCATTCGAACTTTCCACTCCCTTACTTGCTTCGCAGTTGGCCTTGTGTCAGCGCTCTCGTTCATCGTTTCCACTCTCACCGCGTGTGTGGAATGAATCGTTTTCCACTGTGCAATCAGCTGCTGGGAGAAAATTTTTCCACTGATTCAAGGCCAACTGCGAAGCAAGTAAGGGCGTGGGAAGTTCAAATGAAGCAGACGGGGTGAGTCCATAATCGACATGAGCACGAGACATCACAGGGCCCTTCTCTTCCCGAAAAGAATAACTCGGGTATACAAAAAAAGCCATGGAGGTCAAACAGGAGCTTGCATGCTGCAACCCTGTTGGCATGCGGCCTTGCCCCGGACTGCATGGTGAAAGTGGTGCTCTGCACGTGCGCGAGGTTCATGCAAGCTGGAAAAAAAACAGTATCTTGAGCAAAATTGATGTCACCTTACGACGCTACTGATGGTCTGTTGCATCATTAAAGCTTTTCAATGACATCATCGTAGACTCATCCCTCCAGTGCGCATTCCGGAGAACTGTTTCCGTAGTTCCGAATAAACTAGTAGATTAAGCATGCCCTAGAAAATCTGCCACTCCCAGGACTGTTGGTTGTAAATTGCAGTAGTCCCGTAGCTATCTGTCAGTTGCGTCATAGGTGTGTTGCTCTTTACCTGCTATGAATGTGCTGTTTGAACCGCACAGATGCACAAGGGCAAAATGAGTCGCAGGCTTGAGCTTGGACGCAGGAACTGTCCCTGCATGGTAAAATGCGTCTCTTTAGATGACCATGTCGTTTTTACGAAAAGACCTGCACAAACTGTATGTGAAAATAACTGCACGAAGGCAAACCTATTGAGATGGGCTAATTTAGTATGGGTAGTCCATGAAGTACCAGGTGAAATCTAAGTTGTCAACCAACTTCGTTCGTTTTGAGGAAAACAAATGTTGGTAGTGAGTATTAGGCCATGCAAAGTTAATTGTTTGGTTTACAGGCGCGTGCAGGTGCCTTAAATTATTGCGGGTCAGATTTTTTTTATCTCAATCTTGTCCACCCGCTAATATTCATATTTTCGCCAAATTTTGACCGTTTTTGACATTCCAGCGTACCACCGGCTCGAAACAAGCTTTCCTATGGTGTTAATTTCAAGTCTCTAACTCAAACCACTAAGAACTAAAAACTAAAATATTTTTAATACTAAACAACATAAATACCATATTAGCAGAATATACTTTTTTAGGCTGCCTGCATACTCTTTTAGCTTTGAGCTAGGTACATGACAAAGAAATGTGGGCAGTTAAATAAAATAAGATGCCTGGTTGCATGGTGCTTCAATTTTCAACATTGCCCGTTAACCAAATAATTTGGTTTGCGTGGCATTGACACAATTTTCTATGTTCCAGAATTTATGTAAAATTTGTATTTGACTGGGTTGCAATACAGGGTTGCAATACAGGGTTGCAAAGTGTCGGTTATGGTTTGCCAATATTTGTTGATCAACATTCGTACTTCTTTGCCGAAATTTCATTGTGATTTTTTTTTCTTTTTTGTAGAGTGAAGATTAAGCACTTTGAGAAGTTTGAGGACATGACGGAGGCTCTTTCTGGTGAGTATAGCATTAACTGTGTTCAAGCTAGGTGAAGTAACAAAATAAAATGTCACGTATAAAGAAAAGAAAATCGCTAACCTGTGAGGAAGTAAAAAAGTATAGGAGTTGGAAACACAATTCACTTAAGGGGGCACCTTCCCTAAAGATGTTCCCGAAAAAAACTTTTTTTTTTTTAGGTTAGTTTGGTGCAGTAACATGTATTCTACACGGTACAACACTTTTTTTTTAATTAACCGAGACCTTTTATAGCTAAAAACATTTTTTTTTTTGGTTTGTTTAGCTTTACGTAAGGTTGTAAGGTTCATGTTCAAACTTGATTTTCTCGGAACGCGAATATCTCCAGCGGTCAATCAACAAAAACATCATAACTTTACTTAGAATTGAGATAATGACTTGAAATTTTTTATACAAGTTCCCAGGTATGATGACTATAAAGTGAACCAAAATCATACTTCTACAGACTTCCGGTGTAGTTTGAAAAAAATCCCAAAATTTTGGCTACATAATTTTATAATACACGCAAATTGTGATTATATTATAAAATATAAAAAATTGTGGTATCAAAATTATTTTGGTTCACATGATTGCCCTTATGTATACAGATGATTTAGAGCCCAATCTTGTTCATGTGCAACAATTTTTGCCGACGTTATCAAAGTAGCAGTATAAAAGTGTAATAAAATGTACCGGTACAGTACTCCCACAAAAATAGACTAATTGTAAATTTAAAATATGTCCTGGACTCGTATTGCAACACACTTTAAGGCTAAAAAAATTTATGACTCTAGGGCAATTACACTAAAAGAAAAAAAATTCCAAAGTTAGGCCTCAGTTTAGGGTAGGTGCCCCCTTAAGTGTCACATGTCTAGCTGCTGTCGCTACCAAGAATAAAAACACTTAGCGGCCAAAAAGAAAAGTTTCAACATCGGCATACCCACACAGACTAAAAAGATAGGAGTCAAATCGTATCCGGGCCAAATCGGTTTCAATACTAGGAGTTTATGCACGATGGTCCACAAAAGAGAGACACTCAAAATTTTTCCAAGTCCACATTTTTTTGAGGTTAGCAAAAGAAAAAGGCAAATAAGGACCATTTTTCGAAATCCAAAACGCCAATTCTGATTCCAAGAAGTGTAAAATAGGATGAAGTTCATTTTGAGGTCAAGAAAATGTAAAGTTTTACTATAAGGTTTACATTCCTCTTTTTATTTTTTATGTCTTTAGCTGCAACTGCCTTGGTTGAAGGAAAACTAAACAAGAAATTGAAGAAAATGTTAAAAAAGGTGGTTGTTTCCGAAGCCCAGGATCAGTTGGCGGTAGCCGACGCCAAACTGGGAAATCTTATCAAGGTAAAATAGCCCTGGTGTTTAAGGTGTGCACCCTAACATTCATTACTGGCTATTGAATTTGGCTTAATGAGGATGGTGGTGCGAACAAGTAAGTATATGCAGTCATTGTGCTAACCAATCAAAACACTGCAAATTAAAGGGATAGTGCGTGCATGTTCATTTTTTCAAGGCAGCAATGTAAAGTGGGAGCATGTTCATTCTTTGTACGGTGCAATGAACAGGGACAATGATTTTCCACTATTTCAAAAAAAATCGCAAAATCAACAGTAACGGTGGGGATATCCAGTTGAGGTCTAAACTAGCCCCGGAGTAGCTTAACCTTGGATCTAACTAACCCTCGACCTGGGAGTTAGTGGACTGGAGAAAAAAGTTGGTGATATCCATGTTGGACTAAGTTGGGGTTTTGTTAGCTCTTTACTCCTTAGACCTCGTCCTTCAGGCTAAATTAGGTTTGTAAAAATGTTGTTAAAGCTCAGGAATAACGCTAATACTAGATGGATATCTCTGCTTTTTACAGCTCGGGGCTAACTACAGTACTCAGTATTAAGTTAACCCTCGACCTTTAGGCTAAATTTTGCTTAGCCCTCAACTTATTTCGGGATGGATATCACCATTTTTCCTTATTACCGAGCTTAACCCGAGGATTAAGTTTAAACCTCAACTGGATATCCCTACCGTAATTGTTTAGCTTGACATTTCTTGGGTGTTATGCCAGCCTTATCATACGTGGGACCATAAATAAAATCAAAGAAATTGGAGAAAGTTAAAATTATTGAAGAAATCCCAATTTGTGACAGTCCACATTGAATATAACACTAAAATTTCATGTGGCCAATCTTTGTTAGGCTACTCAATACAAAGTACTTGTTTTACTAGCGTTTTCTAATTATTTTTATTATTATTATTTGTAATTTTACATCTGTGGGTAAAACTAATATCGAACCAATAAAAGTTACGTGAGTCTTCCTGTTACGGATTTAAAAACAATCTGGAAGTTGGAGGCCATTAGGAATATCCCGCCTTTCCCTCCCTGGCAAGTCCGCCACTGTGAAAACAAAACATCATTCGCTTTGCTCACTTGTTCAATACGAAACAACGCCACAAATACGCGTAATAAAATACTGTAATATATCGCGCCCGAAAAGCAGAGAGGATAGCGCAGTAATCAACAGCAAAAGTCTATGCGCGCATCGCATTCATTGTACCGTCCAGATTCAAGCATAAAAATTCGGTGTACCACCCAGATCACTGCAAAGGTAAGTGATGACTCACTTTCTATTGTTCTGCACAATAAGAGAGGAGCCACCTCGATGTGTACGCATAGTCTCTAACCGACCGCAATGTTAAAGCGCTGACTTGCCGAAATACGCAGTACACGCATTTGTCAGGGGCAATTTTTCGTTTGAACGCACCTTTACGCTGACGTAGGGCTACTATTATCGGACGACGGTTTTTCTCTCAGACACCTCGTTATAGTTTAGTACACTAAAAACATCCTCTAACTAAATTCTATACGGCATAATACCTTTTGACCTTTCGCACTGCAATTCTCCCACCCACATATTTGAATTTCGTCGGATCAGAATTGAACAAATGTGTCTGGTTTTTGAGATGTCGCAGAACAGATTAGGCGTCTTCCGTTTTTTGGGCACACCACATTAATTCGACGTGTGACACGTCAAATTAAAAAAAGTGAAACGCTTCTTTAACGCACTGTAGGCCTATAGCATTGAAATTGATTTAAGTTGGCTTTGAAATGTGAAAAAAAAAACCTCGTCTTTTTGTTTGGTAACCTGTTTGTACAGTATAAATTTAATTTTATGCAACCAGTTCTTTTGTTTTTTTTTTCAGGACAAACTTGAAATTCCTTGCGTATACAACTCTCAGGTAGCAGAGCTGATGCGCTGCATTCGGTCCCAAATGGACAACCTCATTACAGGTCTACCTCAGAAAGAAATGACCGCTATGGCATTAGGTTTAGCACACAGGTAAGTGTTGTTTTTTTTTTTTTTTGTAAAACAAGACATCCTATTTAGTGGCCTTTGCGTGTTTCTCTTAAAAAGTCAAGCCAGGCCGAATATGCATGATTTTTATAGGGATGTACCTAATATTTGGCCTATTCGGCCGAATAGTAATATTCAGTATTCGGCCGAATAGTGTTAAGATTTGTTGGTATTCGGCCAAATATTTTTTTTAGTATACATTTATGCAATTGTATTAATGTAAGAACGTTTAGCTAAGCATTTGATTTTTGGTTTGTTAGGAATTTTCTAACATTTCTGAAAGAAGGAAAAATGATCAAATGTGTTAAATTACAGGTATTGGGTTAAGTATTCGGCCTATGCGTCCATTATTTGACACAGGACCGAATAATTCGGTATTCGGCAAGTTGAGTATTCGGTATTCGGTGCATCCCTAGATTTTTAGCAGCATCAACTAAAACAGCACTAGTGCTTATTATGAACTCTGAATTTGGAATTTTAGAATAAACTCCTTTCCAGAGTTAACTTCCTGAAACTGAAAGTTGAGGGAAATTTGCTGTAAATGAGTTAAGTGCTGAAACATCAAAATTATACGTTTCTTAAAACCACGAGGGCTGGTCAGTAGGAGATTTTTTATATCATGTTGTATCAAAATACATGCCTTAGGCCACTTAAAAAAAGAAAGTTGGTTCTCGGGCATTTTTCTCAAGAAATCCGTGAGGGCGGGTGGAATTTTATTTTTTATTTTTTCATTTTTCTATCCTATTTTTCAGTACATTTTGAGGAATTAATTTTTTACTTTGGGCAAAATAAAGAATACTGCCTCGTAATGCTTCTTACCACGTGTCCACACAATTATTTAACGACAAGAGTGGTAATTTTATATTTCAATTTCTCATTAAGGGCTATTTTTGTGCTGTAACTGCTATTTTAGCCGCGTCGTTTCTTTTTATTTCTCGTTAAAATATCGGCGCGGGAGGGCCCGAGAACCAACTTTTCTTTTTTTTAATGGCCCTATTTTGTTTTCTTGTTGGTGACTACTCCATTTGAAATCACCATTAATTCGAGTTTTGTCTCTAATGGTAAATTCCCTGTAGCAGAATCAGAGCGACACGCGACGCTACGTTGCAGTACGACTTATCCTGCCCTTTTTTTATTTCTTGGTCTTCTTTTTGCGATAATTTCGCCAAAAAATTGACCGATTTTCCGTTCATGTCAACCCTCTCGAATGTGAAGCCAATAGCAGTCGCCACTTGACCAGTAGACCTTACAAAGCACTCGCCATTTCACAATTTCTACTCGCCACATACCAATGACATCTTGGTTTTTTTAATTCATGCATTTACGAAATTGTAGAATTCTCTTTAACCCCAGTATTAATGAAGATAAAGCAGTTACATATCCCTTATAAATCTGAGCATAATGCCGAAAACCGTTCGTCTCTAACTTGTTCGGTTCCCAAGATATCGCTCTTTGAGTGTCATTCTCTACTGCTAGTCGCCATTTTGACGAGTAAGGCTAAATTTCAGGTCGCCAACTACTGATTTCCATTCGCCAAGTGGCGAGTGGCGACTGACATTGGAGTGGGTTGGTTCAAGTACACCATTTTATCCGTTTTTTCAGCACAGCTTTCGAATGGTGCTGTTGTTATGACGATAGGTTAGGTCGTTCTCAAGTTGTTTAACAAAAACAACCTACAAAGGTTTAGAAAAAAAGTTCTCGCAAGAAACTTGTTCGTGAACCCAAATAGGCCTAACTCAAAATTTTGCACAATACAAAATTCCACCCTCACACCTTACCTGCAACCCGCAGACCGTTTTTAGTTTGTGAAAACTGAAAAGCTTGTCACAGACCGGCTGAAAATATTCTGCTTCTGGTGGTAAATTCTTGTTCTGGTTGCAAGGAAGAAATGCAAAACAAACAAAAAAAACAAAAAAACTATTTGGCAGAAACGAGACAAAACAGAAAATGCAAAAAAAAAAAAGAGATTTGGCAGAAAATAAGAAGAGCAGTTGTCGCACTTACTTCAACCCAGCCAGAGGCAGGAAGCCGCAATGGGTGTGGAAAAAAGTACGCTAAGATTGTTTGCTATAACTTCTTGTGGATGTGCACAACACATCAAGGTTGAAATATACGAAATCCCGTTATAAAATTCTGTTTTGTTTGCCTTGCGGAAGTTGGCCAAAAAAAAACCCAAAAGTGCCGTATTTGAATTGACATCAAATTCGGTCAATATTTGGCGTAGTTACCGTATGTCCGCATATAAAAAGTTAGTTCTTTTGTTGAAAAAATTGTTTGAAAAAGTGCAATTTCTACACGAAACAATACACTATAGCGAAATTTTATCACAGTGGTTCAAAATAAAATAGCTTGAGCCTTGAAGTATTAAACTGGAAAAATAACACTAAATTTTTTAGGTTATTTTATAATTTATTTTCCAAAGACCCTTTAATTGGCTTTGAGTTGGCCCTTGAAAATTGTTACAGCTGTTTTATGCAAGCTCTGGTTGACTTAGTTTGTAGTTGTAAATGTATCATTGGCTTGTATATTTCCGCTGCACTTTTACAATTATTTCATCCTCTCTTGGGGATCGGTCTTTTTTTGTAGTTCTAATTGGTGTAGAAATACTTTTTCTGTGTGGCGTAGCAGCAAACAACGACCTTGCTTCGTATCTTGTGACTTCAACCTACGGGTAACATTACCATGTGGGTGGTAATCCCCATATAGTTGCGCACATTGAAGATCACGAGCGTGTAATGCCTGCGATCGCGCCACAGTTTGGGTCTATCCCGAAGGGACATTGGCCCGAGGCAAGTACGGTCCCAGCGTGCATTACACGTAGAGGGTGCAGGGCTCGAAATGAACGGTATCGCGTCGCAGTTTGCACCACAATTTTTGACATTAGCGATACAAAATGGAAATTTGAGTAGCAGTTTAGCGACGCAACATCACGGCGAAAGAACTTTATAACTATGTTGAAAATTCCTTTTGCAGTAGGCCTAGCCCATTTACAATAGAACGTTCATTGTGTTCCGTAAAATTCTTAATTCCAATCCCTACAGAAGTTACGTTATTTTAATACCACGTGCGAAGAATGAAATTGAACGATACACAATCGTAATATGAAGCATCAGAATATTTAGGTGTTAAAAAAATGATGCAATTTATACGTCACATAATCGCATTCTCTAGTTCTAGCTGAACCATCAATTAAAACGAAAACGCCCTTTTGCCTGCCAAGAAAAATAATAAGCTTCATGAAAACTGCTAACCATTATTTTGCGATTGCTACGCAAATTTATATGCTGCATCACAATTATGCTACACACTTTTTTCTGGACATTTCAAGCCCTGAGGGTATATAAAACGTTCCGTGGATCAGACTCTGAATAAGTGTAGTAGCATGTCCCAACCTTTGGCAGGAGAAAATAAGAATGAGTTGGGGGAGGACTGTAATTCTCTTCCTCGACTTTATTGCTTATAATGTAAACGCCCACTTGGGGGCAAATACGGGGAACACTATTACAAGAGTCATGACGGGTTGTAAAGCCGTGCCTGGATCATAAGTTTGTGACAAGTTAATTTCATGGGGAGTTCAGTTCGTGACGTCTCACGGAGGGGAAACAAATAATAGAAAACAAAACTTAGTTTCTCTGTACGCTTCATCGAACCCTGGGAATCCGGATTTCTGGCAAGCCCATACCAAACCCATTATGTGGCAAGTGCTCCATAAGAGTATACAGGCAACTCAGTCAATTTCCATTACAAATGGATCAAGGAAAAAAAACTCCGCTCCAACATGAGCGGTTACCAAAGGTAAGAACGGATTTTTTTTTCCTGAAGAGAACAGAAAAACAAGAAACAATTAGTAACGCATACCATAACAATGGTCACATCCTAGATTGCAATAATTCAACAACACTACACCATAACAATGGGTATTCAGGGGACAATAAAACGCAAAGCATTTCAGGACTTAAAACAAACAGCTCCCGGCACTTAGGGGCGAAACTCTCACATTTTCCATATCGTAAATCCCTTCAAAGAAGCCCATAGGCTAATAAACAGAATAATGCGTTTTTGTAAACAACACTAATGGATAAAACTATTTGGTTATAAGCCCAGGACTTGTATGCGAAACACTTTGTTTTTTTTTTAAATATAAAATATTCATACTAGGTTGTATAAAAACTGGCACTGTTGGTTAAGTAAATCGTTAAATATTCTTAACCTTTTAAGCAGCGAGTTAAAAAAAATTGTCGTCGCCTCATGGAGCAAGTTGTTTTTTTTTTGCGTCTCCCAAGATGTAAGGCACTAACGAAGTATTTATTGGACAATTAAATATATATATATGTTGGTTTTATATATATTTTATATTCGTTTCACCCTTGTCATTTATTGGACACACTTAGTAAAAGCCCATGGGCTTGTATCAGGAGCTTTGGCTTAAATTCAAAAATAAGCCCAGGGCTTATATGCGGGGATTTACGGTAATTCGTTACCTTAAAAAGGAAAAGTCTTCTCAGTTTGTTTATTTCCATTTTTTTTTTTTTAATTTTCAGCTTATCACGGTACAAGTTAAAATTCAGCCCCGACAAAGTGGATACGATGATCGTCCAAGCTGTGTGTAAGTGAAGTCATTTTATTTTCCGTAGCTTTGCTCTGATTTTATTCAAGGATAAATACTCTTTGGTTTGTGTTAGTTTTTGATGGAATAATATTGTTGTTGGGAAACTTTAAATTTGTCCATCCTCCCTTTGCTGCGGGCGGCGACGGCGGTTTTAGACTGTTTTGGGGTAAGAATTTAGCATAAGTTAACTTAAGAATTATATTCACTCCCTTTCTGGAACTATTCCTCCCCTAGAGTAGTTCATATCCTTATATACTAAATAAACAATGCTGGTCATTCTTGTTAAGTGTCTATGATGTATAGCAAATATATTTGAATATATTAATGATAAATTTGCTTAGTTCGTCACTACCGCTGAGGCACGAAAAGAGTCAGATAGCACATGCTTGTATTATACTCATACTTGTTAGTGAGAGGACCTTTTGTTTTGCTTGTTGTTTCCGTAGCTCTGCTCGACGATTTGGACAAAGAGTTGAACAATTACATCATGCGATGTCGAGAGTGGTACGGCTGGCATTTTCCTGAACTCGGCAAGATAGTGACAGACAACTTGGCGTTCGTAAAGACAGTGAAACTGTTGGGTACGTCAACTTTTGGAAAGACTTTTTCCACTATTGTCTGTCACAAAAATATCATTTTGATTGTCATTTGACATAAAACGCTGCACCACTAACTATGTCGTGAAAATGTCTAGTAGGTTTTTACTTTGACATATGATTGACATGTCAGAAAAAAAATACTGTTGAAAATTACACTCAAGTCATTTGCACAACTGATCCGGTGCTAATGACTAATTTCTGATTAACTTTAAAACGTTGGCGACAAAACCACTATGGCACGTTCATCTTCAGGCGATAATATATTTCCATCCAGAAAGTTTGTTAACTGATCGGTTAAAACCGGTTGCCGGTCAAAATTTGACTGTTACCGAACAATTACCGATCACCAACAAGCTGTGCCCTTGATTCCGACATGAATGCAGAACCAACTAGTAGGGATGGGTCAGTAACCGAAACCGAAACCGAATTTTCGGTTTTTACTGAAAACCGACACCGAAACCGATTCGGATTTTGTGTCGGTTTTTCGTACGGTGTTGGAAAATAAAATAAAAAATGATTTGTTGTTTCATAATTTTTCAATAATTATCATTTTCTAGTATAAATGACAGCAAAGCTCCTAGCTATTAAAACGAAAATAGTAGAGGAAAATGGTGCCACAGCTATACCCCACGGTTTATGAAGCTGCTGAAAGTGAACGCAGGAGTAATACAACTCCTGCAAGAAAAAAATCAGGAAAATCTGGTTGGGGTGGATGGTGGCAAACACCGAAACCGAAACCGAGGTTTTTTGGGCGTGAAAACCAAAACCGGAACCGAAATCGAAAAAATGAAACCGACCCATCCCTACCAACTAGAAAAGTTAGTATTCTGGGCATAAGAAACAAAAAGCATTAATCCGAGCTAACTTACTGTCACCAGTATTACAAAAAAAAAAAATGCGAGACGCACTGATTAGGCTTAAGTAGAGGCACGTTTTCCAGGGAATCGCATGTTGTAAGTTAGCCTAACCCTCGGGCAAACAATTTCACCTTTGAATTTTTATTTCTAAAAGATTTAAACATTCACTTCATTTGTTAGGCCTTAAGATTAAAGTACCCAAGACTCATTTCGTTGTAGAATTAGCTGAAATTTGCCCCTTAATTATGTTAAAAGACGAAGCTACTGTCAGACGACGTAAACACAGTTTAACATCGTCAGTCCTTGCCTATTACCGGTTAAGCAGGAATTAGGAATAACTAGTCAATAAAAATAATTTCTTTTTTTTTAACAATTACTATTTTACATTTTAGATATAATTAAATGTTTTGTTTCGTTGTATTAAATGAAATTTAAATTCAGCCAGGAATAGCTAACCAACTGAAAAACCAGGCATGACTAACTGATAACCATGCCTAAAGATGTAAATATTTTTTTTTTTCAAGATTTACATTTTGCATTTTAGATTTAATTGTTTTATTTTGCTTTATGTATATATTAAACAAAATTTATATTCAGACATGACTGCCAGGAATGGCTTGCTAACTAAAAAACCAGACATGCCTAACGATAACAGCCAACAACTTTTTGTGCTTTATATTTCGTTAATGGTTTTATTTGGGTTAATACATAAATAAATTTTAGTAAATGAAATTTAAATACAGTTAAAAAAAAGGATATTTGTTAAATCATTTTTTTTTTTAAAGTTTTTGCAGCATTGTAGTTTTTAAAGTTAGCAAAGGTCTTCTGTTTAATAAAAATCACCTCAGGTTCGGTATAAGGTCGGCATCGGCAATCATTTCGTATACTGTACCGGTAATTTTTCGACTGATTGGCTCAGAACCGGTTCGGCAGGAAAAAACGTGATCGGTAAAAACGTGATTAGTAAAAAAGATAATATGTAATAATCACACGTTTTACAGGGGTGAGATTCTTCCTCTTTTAGGCGGATTTCCTCTTTTTTTGAGTTCTGCAAACTGCCTAAAAATGCATTAAAATACCTAAAAACCTACAATTTTACCTATTTTCTTCTTTTTCCTCGTTTTTCACTTAGACGGACTCTCATCCATGGTTTTACTATTAAAAAAAACTGCAACACGAATCCACTTGAAGTAGGCAAAACATGTTTATTGTGAAATAAAACAAAACATTACAGTACGCTGTAAATAAAACGCAAATTGCTAAGCAAATTGAATAAAAACTAAGAATCATGTAAAATCCTCACACGTGCTTCCTTTTTCCCGTCTTGGATCAGCCGGTACACTTTGAAATTCTGGTTCATTCATACATTAACAAAGTTTTGGTTGCTTGTTATGAATAATCGGTAGGCTAGGTCCATTATTTAACAATTAAAAAAAATTTAATTGTTTAAAGTTGTTGCTTACATTGTTTTATCCGTTCTGTTGTGTCTTTCTGCTTTTCGGGCGAGTGCGACTAAACCCTAACGCAGCTTTAGGCCTAATGAAGCAGATTTCTATTCGATCACTGAACTGGAAGTTCAGGTATTATAACCTAGCACGTAGTGGTGGTTTCGGCAAATATTGCAAAATAAACAGAATTTCCGACAAATATAAATTGCAAAATACCGGCAACAGGCGTTTACAGTGGTTTGAATACGACATAACTTCGTGAAAACACACACAACCACCAGAGTTCCTTTGAATTTTCTGTGAATTCCACCCCGTTCACCTTCTTCAGAAAAAATGTCAACACAAAAACGTCCGAAAACTACATGTCAAAGTTCACGAATTCCAGATTTCATAAACACGCGCGTGGAGGGATGCATCACTGATCTTCACTTGCCATCTG
>JAHWFP010215582.1:51587-100476 GCA_023313725.1 Lithobius niger
CAGATGGCAAGTGAAGATCAGTGATGCATCCCTCCACGCGCGTGTTTTTGAAATCTGGAATTCGTGAACTTTGACATGTAGTTTTCGGACGTTTTTGTGTTGACATTTTTTCTGAAGAAGGTGAACGGGGTGGAATTCACCGAAAATTCAAAGCAACTTTGTGTGTTTCAGTCTGGTGGTTGTGTGTGTTTTCACGAAGTTATGAATATAAATGGAATTGAAATTAAAGCGAATATAAATTATTTAAACTAGAGTTTGCAGTTAATGCTGTTGGTTGTGGATTGATACAAGACTGGCTGAAACATTTCAGTATTCGACGACCTTCGATGTTTAGGTGAGCAAACGCACGCTAAAAATAAAATCCGCCCTAGGTAGACATGGAGGAAGGGGGATCACTTTTGAGTTGTTAGGAGGCTGGAAAGAAATAATATTACAAGAAAAAGTGAAAAGTTTTCTCTTCTGGCTCAAGTTACAGTTTATAGAAAGTTAGGCTAGTTCTTTTTGCTTTTTTGTGTAAAGATGTCTTGCTGCAATCGCCAAATTGTCGAATGATCAAAAAATATTAATCACCAACCTATGGACTTCACTCGCCACCTGTCGAGTGGCGACCATTAACCTCCAGGTTTATAAAGCCCCCAAAAATGTAGCAAACTGACAGTTTCCTGTTACCACTTCTAGTTTCCTGATCGTTAAACCTTTTTGGTAAATTTGGTTACGGTCTGTTTAGTCTGTCTTGCTTGATATAAAATTTGCGCACCTGTGGTGCGTAATTTAGTTGCCCCACAGCAAGTAAATAGTATGCCATGGTGTGATCGAAAACCTATCCACTCTGTAAAATGCGTGTACAATATTTTCATCAATTATTGATGCCCATGATGATAACGATAGATTCTGTTGATATTTTCCATGAAAATATTCCTATTTCGTCACTACCGCTGAGGCATTAATTAGTGTCCGCATATTAGCATGAGAAGTATTACGAAGATATTTAATTTCCTATATATGTATACAAACTTCAACAGGAATGCGGGAAAGCACGTCATCTTGCGATTTTTCTGAGATCCTGCCTGAAGAAGTGGAGGAAAAGCTGAAAGAGGCTGCTGAAATTTCCATGGGTACTGAAATTTCTGAAGAAGATATAATGAACATTGTCTTTCTGTGTGATCAAGTAAGTGGATTGAATTACTCGGTAATACTCATTATACTACCGAATCGTAGGGATCATAAGAAACCTTTATTTTCTACTTTTAAAAACCCGGTAACAGTTAAAAACCCGGTAACAGTGGGAGAATTTGACATCTTAAATTGGAAAATTATACTTGCACCAGCACACTGTAGTAAAAACACAACTACACTTGAATTTTCGAAGAAACAAGTCATACTAAACCCACTAGAAATGCATTAGTTCACGTGTTGCAGTCGTAGAGACTGCTGGAGTACAAGGGAGCCACCATGACTGGGAGAGAAACTAGACGAAATTGCTCAACATCACCACAAAACCAATCACGAAATTGCCTGGGACCAAACCTCTGTCCGCCTTCATTCTAACACTAGGCAAGAAGCACATCTAAGAGAACTTAATCACTGTTCATCAAATGTTTCTTTTGTCGCCAGGTTCCACTCATGAATTTTACGGGCCCACACATGAAAATGTCAAAAGCTTTATTTTTAAATTTCCATGCGGAACAATTGTCTGTAGGATACTCTAATTAAAATTAATAATTGTTTTCTTTAGTACCCATAGACCTTTATAAAACTTTTAAGGTTGATTTTTAACATTACAAGGAAGTTAAGCCTAACATTATTGACACAGGCTTACCAGTTGGTCGATAATTATCGAATTGGTCGTTATTTTCTTTCCAAGTCGATAAAATTAAGTTTTGAAATATATATATTGCAAAAAGTCACATTATCGTATTTTTTTTTTTTAATATTGGCGATTTGTCGTGGTGTCCACGCGAAAGCAGGTATAAAACGTGAACTTCCGGTTTCACTTCGAAAAACGAACTCTTCGAGTTGCTCTACAGCATGAATGGTGCCTCACATTTTCGCTTTACCGCTACCGGAAGTACCATTGTGAGCAAGAGTTTTTTTGTTTTTTTTAGGGGGGGGGGGTGGAGGGATATTTCGTTCCCTGTAATCAGAAGCTGTGATAAAAAAAAAGGAAACTTTTAATTTTAACGAGCCAGGTTTAGAACTTTATTTGGAGGGGGGTGGGAGGAAGGAATCAGCCGTACAAACCAATTGTTTTGTTTTTTCGATAGCCGTAGACCAAATGTTATCACGTATCTGGTGACTGTTGCTTGCATTTGCGGTTTTTCATTTTTTCAGTTCGTGTATGTCTGACGAGGTCTTATTCAATAGATATTCGGTCGATATTTTTACGATGGATGGTCGATAATTTCGATATTTTTGTGTCTAAGGACCTCTCGCAACCCTGTTATTGACATCTGAAACGTTTCTGTCTGAAGGTTAATTGTACGAAAGGAATAAAGGAAGCTACAGATAGTCATTTGGCTTTGTTTATTCTAACTTCTTTCTTGAAAAAAGTAACAGTAGAACCCCAATTATCCAAACACCCTGATTATCCGAACTCCCATTTTTACAAAATATTTAGAAATTTGCCATTTTTTTAGAAAAGGAATAAGCATTGACTTTGCTTTATTTATGTCCTGGAGTCGTTTATTACAAAATTTTCTTTTCAATAGTCTTGTATATTCAAGCTTATTTCATAAACTCTAAAACTGAGTAAAGAAAAAGGTTTTCCACTTCTATTTTGCATGTAAATTGGATTATCCGAATTTTCGATTATCCAAACACCTTTTGGTCCCAAATATGTTTGGATAATCGAGGTTCTACTGTATAAGTATCAAGAAAACATCGGTATCGAGTTGAAAAACCTGTATCGCACATCCCTGGCGTTTAGGTCACACGACAAAATAGTAAATACCAAGACCGATTCGTAGCTGAATCTGTTAGCAGCGACGTTTTATTGGGTAATATTTTTCTAATTTTTTTTTTTACGAATTTGGCCTACCATTTTTGCACTCTTACTGGGTGTCGCGGAAAACAGTTTTGCATATTTTGCGGTGGATCCGAGTACAAATCTGGCTTAACGTGTTTACTTTTGTGGCATTGGTGGAAAATGGTAGTGTGGGAATGCTGTGCAGAGGTAACGCCATTCTTTTTTAAAAATAATTGGCATCTTCAAGAACCCATAGCTGGGAGCAGTCACTCAAGGTTTACTCTAAATAGTCAGCTAGTCAGAAAAAGTTTCAAAAGTGTCAGGATAAAGTCATGAATTTTCAGTATGGTGTTTTGGTAGACACCCTGCTAATATAGGAGTAGAATCGTAATGTGACTCATACGACATCTTATTTGATATTTCGTTGAGCAAATTTCTCAAGATGTAATTTTGTTCTTCTTGTTTTACACTTCAACAAAATAATAATAAAAAAAAGCATAATTGTCTGGTCGTTTTGAACTGATTTGGCGGAGAACCCATATATTTTCTTTCCTTTGCGTAACATTGAAGTTACTTAAATATTGCGTATTCTTATTTCTTACCTATGATGTATAACGTACTATTGTTGAAATTTTCAATGAAAATAGTTTACTTCGTCACTACCACTGAGGTATGAAATGCGAATACTCTTGTTTTGTAAATGTTCATGAATCACGAAACGATTAGAAAAAGCCGTTTTTGTGTTCTCCAGTACTGTTTTGTAAAGCTGCTCCGATCACCTGACTTTCTGCCGAACCCGTACCTTGAGGAAAGCAAGCAACACAGCCCAGTGGTTGGTGTTTTCGTCTCCAAACCAGGAGATTGCTTCCTTGAAACGAAGACTGACCCAAGTAACATTATGGGACTTTAAGAAAAAAATGTTTGTAAGTTAGGGTTATGGGCTTAAGGTTCTCCGCTGGCGTTGGCAAGCGTGTTGTTTGCCTGCCCGCCACTGGGTGTCAGCCCAGGCCGACTGGTTCCCGCGTAGTTCAGTTTCCACGACCGACAAGTTCGCACGTCAAGATTAAATGTTTAAGCCTCCCAGGCATTGCCCTTGAAAATTGCATGCCCAATCAGATTTTGAATCCTGAAATTGCGATGTAAAGCAGTCGACCTTTAAACTCAATTTGTGCAGGTTGCGGCTTGGTGCATAATAGCGGGCACGGACATATCTGCGTTGTGTTGGTTGATCAGTTTAGTGACTTTGACGATCAAGTGTGTGGACAATCTCCAGTAGCAGTGGCCTTCTGCAGTTTCACGTCTACTCTACAATGAAGAATTGAGTTGCTCATGAATATGCTAGAATTAAGGAAAACTTTGTTTTGTAGTTTTACTGTACTGAATAAACTAGCTGCGGATTTTGTGACTCCATAGAAGTATGCATTCAGGTTATTTGATTCTGCAACTTGGTTGTGATAGGCTCCCACAATGCATCGTGCCCGAGGAAGCTTTCTCAAAATAAGAATTGACATGGATGGCAGCCGTGTCAAAATGCCATTTTACAGAATTCATGGAAGTTCGCTGAAGCAGCATAAAAATAGTTGTGTACAGCAACTGCTTCTGCCTCTCATTATGCGTAAACTTATTATTTTGATTATACAGTTTGTCCTAAATTTTAAACCTCTTAACAGTATTGGAAAATACTTAAAAAAGGAAACTTGTGCTGCACAAGCCTTTCTTTAGAAAGCCGGTAGCTTTAAAATGTTGGCAACTGGCAGCTTGCAAGTGAGGTGGTAAACTTAAAACTCCTTAGATGGACAATCAAAACATTGATCAGTTCACGTTTGAAGAAAATTTAAAACCGTAAAATCAGTCAACAGTTCATTCAATTCAATGTTGCATTCAGCAGCGCCTGATCCTTTTTAAATAAACCACAACGTTAACTGTTGCATTGAGTAGTACGGCACCCATTTTGAATAAGTCGACCAAATTCAAATTCTACCAAATCCGAATCTAAACCTAATCTGAAGCCAGATCTTTAGGATTCGGAGACATTTTTAATGTCTTGACTATTTTTCAATAACTTCGCTAATTTTTGGCCGATTTCGACATTCCAATATACCATTTGAAACGTTTTTTCACCAGTTTTCCAACGGAACTAATTTCAAATGGCTGTCATAAGCTGATAAGAAGTTATAAGAGAAAACCAATGGGCAAGTTGCAAAAAAGTGTACTCATTTAAACTTTACTCAGACAGAAAATGTAGTGTGTACAAGATGCTAAGGCCTGAAACAATCAACAAAGGTTTTATTTTGGATTCGGTTAAAATCCAGATCCGATTCGCCAAATCTTGTAAATTATCCAGATCCGATCCAGATTTGGTAAAAGTCGGTTCGGTCGATCCCTACTTATTGTTAAGGTGTTGCGTTGAGTACTGACGGATCAATTTTAAATAAACCACAACGTTATTGTATTACATTAACCAGTGCTGGATCTGTTTATTCATTTTATATACCTGGTTATGTATAACTTGCGAGTGTAACACATTTTTTCCCCTCATATTGCTAGGTCATAGAAATGACGGAGTACAGAACCCAACTGTACGAATATTTGAAGAATCGAATGCTAGCCATCGCCCCAAACTTGACAGTTTTAGTGGGTGAATTGGTTGGTGCACGTCTAATTGCTCATGCAGGTACGTCCTTCCTTTTTAGTTTGTACTAGTTGAAATGTGGGACATTGATAAAGCATGGCCAGTGTAAAGCAAACTAAGGCGGCAAGTACTATTAGGACTTAAAAGGGTTGTAAAGGTTAAACATTTAACCACATGTACCGTAAATTGCATTTCACTAAATAACTGCTTTGATCTGGTTAACTTGGTTTGCGTTCAATGAATAGTCGGGAGATTAAAATAGTGTATTAAAATAGAATTAAAACAAGAATTTCATAAAGAAATACTTATGCTTATGCAAAAAATCGCAACATTATTATTTTAATAGACGAAAGACAAAGCTCTCTATTGGGCTAAAGTTTACATTAGGCACGTACTCGATATCCTTACGATATTGATTCCAAATGGCTCCAACACTTTCCTAAGTACAGAGACAGTTAGTTTTAAAGTGCAGAAAAATGTTAAAACGACTAAAACAGATTTATAGCGCCACAATCCGTGCATCTATACGGAGTTTGCGTTCGCTTGCAGGGCCGGCAGGGCACTTACATTTTTTTTCGTAAAAAAGTTCCGATAGGCGGGTTGTTATTGTCAGTTTTGTGTGGTTTAATTTTGTTGTCAGTTAGGTTAGGTTAGTTTGGGGTTTGGCATTTCATACTGAGGTAGTTAATTGGTTAGGTTATGTTAATGATGATTTAACGAGTTTCCGCAATTTGGGATCAATTTGTAGTGCCTTCCGTGAAAATTAAAGGTTGGTTTTTTTTCTCTTTTTTCGAATTTCTGGCCATGAGCGTAAAGGGAACATGGGAAGAACACGGGCTTTCGTCAGATTTTTTTTTTTAATAGACTAAAAATTACTTGCTGAATAATGTTTTCCTCTTCCATTTTTGGGGCAAACGCGCTGTTTGGCCGTGGTGAAGGTCCAAGGTTAGCACTGTTCCCCGCCGGAAAGCATGAAACTGGGCGAAAGTCCGGCAAGTGAAATGCTGAACCCCAACCAGTTCATTACTTCAAGTGAAATACAGAAGCCGGTTCCTAACCTAACCGACAATAACAACAAAACCACACGAAACTGACAATAACAACCCACCTATCTGAACTGTACCACATTCATGTCAACGAAAAGCCAGCCGCTCACAAGCACACCCTTGAAACTGGAACTCCATCAGTATACATAGATCCACACAACGGAAAAAAACTTGCAATAAAAACTAATATTTTCGAAGGTTCGGGGTGTGGGAGGGCACATTTTTAAATTTTAACTAAATAATACAGAATTAAACAAGACAAAAGCCAATGGCTCAACAAGAGTTAAATAAATACAGTTGCAAATCTGTTTATGTTGCCTTTTGGAATTATACGTCAGACTGTCGAGCGGGGAATTGAATGTCGGTATGGTTCAGCGGTAGGACTTCGGCCTTTGGTTTCAAAGGTCGTGGGTTTGCTTCCCTTCTCAGGCAGTCTGACATACAAGTCCAAAAGGCAAGGCAAATAGGTTTGCAACTATTTTTATTTAATACAGAATTATTAAATGGCCTTGTTCTGAAACTTAATAATTCTTTCTTCAAAAAGGTACCAAGTTTGGGTATTGAAAAAGTAGTTAAACGATACTTTTACAGTAGGCCTATTCAATGCGCTCCTATTAGTTTTGAATTGCACATAATTTTTTTTTTAATTGGCAGTGACAGTCTGCAAAAATCGATTGATATGTACTATCGCTTGGTAAGATGGGCAATCGGTTTGGTGTGCTGGTCATTTTTTTTTTGTTAATGGGCTCGTATGGTTACACCCATACTTAGTAGAATCTAAACATTGAAAGTCTTTCGTGTTTAACGCGCGTCTTACCTCAATTTTTTTTTTTTTTTTTTTTTGGTGCTGCTACAGGTTCATTAATCAATTTGGCAAAACATCCAGCCTCCACTGTTCAGATTTTAGGTGCTGAGAAGGCACTTTTCCGTGCACTGAAAACAAAGCATGATACACCAAAGTATGGTCTAATCTATCATGCTCAACTGGTTGGACAGACGACACAGAAACTGAAGGGAAAGGTAAGCAAGCACTGAAAGAAGAACTCAAGTTGCCACACGTGTTGTTGATTCAGTAGCCTAAAGAATTCCATTGTTGTAGGATGGGTTTCTAAAATCATGTATTGTCATTCTAGACCATTTTCAACCGTCTAAACAAAAACAAACTAAAAACAGGGAATTTTATTTGCGATTAGTGCTATAACGGTTATCCGTTTAAACGAAAATTGACGTGTATATGTTTTTCTATATTGCTAAACGATTAACCGAATCTGATTATTTACCTCACAACAGCACAAAGTTTTAATTCAATAAACGTTATTTTGTGACTTTATTTGGTAGTTAACGTTAAAACTACCAGAATATTAGCCGCTTTCGCTGCATCCAACTTGTTCAGCAGCTGTAAAACCTGAACTTCCGGTTTTGGTGGAGCAATCGAAACCAGCTTCGATTAGGCTTAAGTCGCGACGGGTTTTAACCGCGCTCACCGGAAACGTAGCGGGACACTGCAAAATGGATGAAATATTATCACCACGTAAGCCAATTAAACAATTAAAACTTTTTTTTAAACAATTGTCTACAAATTGTTCAAAACAACTAACCACTGGATGGTTAACAAAGCTAAATTCCAAAGCGTGCCGACTGATTCTAGATCGTAAAACAATCGCAAATGTGTGAGGATTTCCCACGATTTCTGCTTATTTTATTTTTTTAAATTTAGGCTATTGTTTAACATTTGTTTTGTTTCAGAATAAATACGATTTGTTTACTTAACGTGTGATTCGTGTTGCTTAAATTTTTTTAAATTAAATTAGTAAAACGTAGTTATTGAATTTTAGGCCGGGGAAAAAAAAATTGTTCGGTTCTCGGGCGCGGGCGGGTCCCCAAAAATCATGCGGGTCAATCGCTTTTTATTTCATTCGTCTTACGTCGTTACCCGTGGAGTGAGGCACTAACGAAATATTTATTCTTGCAAAAATTATTGGACACAATTATTTCAAACACACGCACGCAACAGATATTCATTAAAATGCACGGAAAAAAGCGGACAAATGGCTTTAATAGTTTCGGAGAACCTTGTTGTTTTTTTTAATTACGAGCGGTAATGAAAATCGAAAATCTCCGTGTTGACAAAAACGTGTCCGAAAGACGGCGTTAGTTAGGCTAAAAATCGTTGCTCCCACCTGATAAGCAATAGTGTGAAGGTTTATAGGCTCCTTTTCCATTTTAGTTTTGCATCGTGACTGCTGATTTAATTTTTTAATGCTGTGAAACAGCATCTTTCTTGTGATTTGCAATGACGAACTAAAACACTTGTCAAGCGCTCACGTGAAATCCGAAGCGATCGGCGGCGTCCCTGTTGAAATCGCGCATCAGCCAATGAGAGCACACAAAATCGGTCACGTGGTGCCAACCAGCCATTAATGGAACGCGATTTTCAAATGCTTTGGAAAGTTAGCCTGAAACGGCCTACTACAATTCGCCTGATTGGCCAATGCCAAATGGCCATCGAGAACATACGTTGAGAGGCCTAGATTCAGGGGAATTCCAGCTTTCCAACTAATACAAGATGGCAGCGCCCAGTTAAATAATTCGACCGCTACCACTGATCAAAAATGACCAATTTTCTGCTTTTTAACTTAGGAAAAAAGAATGAGAAAGGCATTTTTGCAGTTTTTAGTGAGTCTACACTCAACTAAAGTGCTTTTAATAAAATTGTAGATATTGGTAACTACGTTTTTTTTTTTTTTTTTTACAGAAATCGATGCACATCATGTCAGGAATTTCAGCGTTTCGCATTTCGATATTTTGGCGGAAAATTGCGTTTTTCGATCCATAGTTTACCTTCAAAGCTTCGACGTATATATACGTCATTACAGTGTTTGGGATGATTTTTTTTGGACGTATATATACATTCATACTGCTTAAAAGGTTAAAGAAAAATGTGGAGAATTTTCATAGCATTTTGAAAATAAATAATAAAATAAAAAGCCGGGTGGCCTGGTCCTTTTTCGACCTTCGAAATGCCCGAGAACCAAACTTTTTTTTTTTTCCGGCCTTATGTTGACATTTTTTTTTGTCTTAGTTTGTTGCGTTGTTATTATTACCGTTCGATTTTTCACAGTTTTCGGTTAACCGAACGTTTAATTAGCTCGTTTAAACGTTTAGCAAATTACACGGAAACTGCTAGCACTATTTGCGATACAGGAAAAACTTGCTACAACAGAATCTGTTAACGTAATAATTTATTGTCAATGCACTTCCATGCTGTTGAACATTAATTGAAATGCCTGTAACGAACCCGTTTTTGTACAAAATAATGAAACCATACGAGGCACAATATTCTGAACCTGGATTTCGATACCACGTCATAGAACGCAATTGTGATACTGATAAGCACATGGTTGGAATCACTTTTTTACCCTTTTTTTGTCAATTTACGGTAGGTCTTTCTGAATGTCTGCTATATTATTATTGTTGTTATTTTTATTATTATTGTTATTGTTATTATTAACAAATACTCAGCGAAAGCTAGAAGCTTGCTGGATAACACAAAAGAATTTAAACACAGTGTGATCAAGGCTGCTGTTGAAACTGTTCACTGTGTTGCAGTTGGTAAAAATGCTTGCAGCAAGTCCATTCCAATCGCTGATGGTAGCCACAGAAAAAAAAGTTTTTTCTCACTACTAAACACACACAGGGTTTTCTAACTTTGAAGGGGTGTCCTTTGGTTCTGGATTCAGTCCATCGCTGATAGAGATTCTCTTCTTTGCCTATGGAAAAAAGTCTCAACAAGGGCTCCACGCTTCCTTCGGTTAGCCAAAGTAGTTAAGTTGAGCCTCTTGCAGCGTTCAGGGTAGCTTAGTGCGTTGTACTTGATGAGTCTTTTGGTTGCTCTCCGTTGCACTTTTTCCAGTACTTCGACGTCCCTCTGCAGCCATGGAAGCCAGCTCATGTTTGCATATTCCGCGATCGACCTGATAACACTTTTATAGAGCAGGCAAAAAGAATCGTCAATCGGCATCTAGTTTTGGAAAGCTACGCCCAACCAATCAGATGACTTTAAAGGCCATAGCAGCAACCGTAACACTGTTTTGATACACTAAGATTCTGTCACCCAGACGCCGAGGTCCTTCTCTTCAGCCACAGATCCCAGAAGTTTGCCATTGATGCATTACTGTTGCCTTAGTGCCTATTTATTGTACTGTAATTGTGAGTTTTTTTACGACTCTTTTGTAAGAATTTGTAAAGACTGAACAGAAATTTCATTGTACTTGTGTAGCGAAATTAGTCAAGTGTTCACAAGCCATTTTTAAAACTAAATTATCATAATAAATTCTGTATGCCTGTTGACTTTTGTTAAAAGTTTTACTTGTACAGTGAAACCTTTTTATGGCATGTCCAAGGTTCCTTGTAAGTAAAATGTTGCATGTGGTTTATCTTTACAAACCAGCACTTTTGCGTGCATTGTTACTGGAAGTCTCTAAAATAACAATGTTATAACAGGTTTTAGAGATGGGTTGGTTACTTTTTTTGGACTTGGGTTCCGGTTTGGATTTTACATGCCCATAAAACTGCGGTTTCGGTCCCCCTGCCCCCCTTCCCCACCCAAGTTTTCTAGTTTTAGTTTGTGACATTAGTATTACTAGCTTCCGACTCACTCCACCCTTCATTTTCAGCAGCGGGCATGGCTGTGACACTATTTGCTTGTATTTTCTTTTTATGACTAGGAGTTTTGTTGTCATTTATACATACGTAATACATAAAAAAGATAATTATTTAAAAGTTGAAAACAACAAATAGGCCTAAATCTTTGATTGTTTTTGTTAACACCATTCGAAAACCCGATACAAAATCCGGTTCGGTTCAGTTACCGACCCATCCTTAACAGGATTATTATTCTAAGAGGTTTTTAAAACTATATTTAAAAAAAAAATTTCTTTCCTGCTAAGTAGTGTGAGAAAAATTTAGTCTACAGACGTGAGCCTTGCAGCCAGGGCTGGATAGAGTTCTAAACTTTCGTGTCTTCCAGTCAACGAAAAACAGCCTTCCTGACCAAAATCGCAAAATAAATTTGATGGCTAATTGGTGATTAAATTGGGCAAGTTGGCGTTTAAAATAGTTTTTCTGAAGTGGCTGATTTGGCCCGTGAAACAGATTTTGACTTCTTGTTGGTAGATTTTAATGTTTCAGTTTTTAAAGGTTTTTTTTCCTGCTTTCCAATGGTCCAAAGCTTCTCGCTTATTTCTGTTCAGATGTCGTAAGCCAAAATTGCCACTGTGGTTTTATTTTCGAAATGTTTTTGGAATTGTGATTCCAAAAGCTTTTCGAAGCTGAAATTCATAAGAAAACTGGGTGTTGACAGATGCAAGGATTATCCCTTTTTTTAATTGACGTCCTTTGTCTAAAAAATTTGACTTCTTAATTTGATGACAGTTTCATTTTGGTGATTTAAAATGTTTGGTCAACCAGTAGGGATGCACCGAATACCGAATACTTGCAGAACATCGAATATATAAACGAATACTCAACTTGCCTAATACCGAATATTCGGCACCAAACATTTACATATTCGGTCGAATATCGAATTATTCGGTTCTTTGCCGAATAATGGCCTAATAGGCCGAATACTGAATTATTCGGCCGAATACTTAACCGAATACCTGTAATTTAAATATTAAGGCTGTACAGATGCAGATACCGTATCGGTAAATCTGCAGATATTCAATGTATCGGAATCGGTATTTCTTAGAGATTCCTTCGCAGATACCACACTTCACCCTTGATGATGTAGAGTTTCATGTTTCCTGCCTGCTGTCTGCCAGTTCTGGAAGTGCAACACAATGTTTCATCCTGAATAAAATCATTATCTGCATTGAGAACTTTGTGTTCCCTGCTTTCAGACAGTCACGATTCCAAAAATAACAGTGCAACACGAAGTCTCGTCTTGAATTAAATCAGTATCGGCATCGGTTTAACAGATATCACGCGGTATCGGATCGGTAGAAGTGGTATCGGTACAGCCTTATTAAATATAATTGATCGTTTTTCCTTCTTTTAGAAATGTCAGAAGACAATTCCTCACTTGGCGCTAATGACCAAGTTGTCGACGCGCCATCCCCCCCCCCCCCCCCCCCCCAATTCCTCACAAACCAAAAACTAAATGCTTAGCTAAACGTTCTTACATTAACACAATTGTATAAATATGTACTAAAAAATATTCGGCCGAATTCCCACAAACCTAACACTATTTAGCCGAAAACCGAATATCACTATTCTGCCAAATTCAGTATTCGGCCGAGTACCGAATATTTGAATTTTTGGCCGAATATGCCAAATACTGAATAATTACCGAATATTCAGGTGCATCCTTATCTACCAGCCAGTGGCGAGTTAAGAAAAATATGAATCTCCACCTATGATTACTAAGCCTCAGCCGATAACCATTCTTCATCCATGTTTCAGTGGAGTTAATCGTGCTAAACTTGACAAATACTTTAACAATGTTCTTTAATCATCATTGCCTTTTACAGCATTTCTTTCCTCTACCATCTTTCCCTAGAGAAAACTTGTTGGCTTCCCTGCCAGTTTCGTAGCTTAACCTTCAGCACATGTGCGGTGCAGGCCGCCTATAACAGCGCCGGTAAAGAAACATTATCTTACCAACACCGCTTGCTGTTACCGATATCACTGGTATTGGTCTTGACATCGAAACCAATGCCTGTATCGGTTGAGGCTTATTTATTACATAATAAAAACCCGCGTATGATGCAGTTAGTGGTGGAGAACATAGTTATGGGACTTCTTGATGTTTATTCTAAATGTTTTTGGTCCGATTTGGTGTGATTTGATCTTTTTCGGTGTGATTACAACCTTGCCCGTCCACCATAGCGGTCGACCGAATCTACTTTTAACAAATCTGAATCGGATCGAGATAATTTACAAGATTTGGCGAATCGGATCTGGATCCTAACCGAACCCAAAATAAAACCTTTGTTAATTGTTTTCAGCCCTTTGCATGTTTATACAGACTAAATTTTCTCTCTAGCTGAGTAAAGTTGAGTATACATTTTCGCATCTTGTTATTGGGTTTTTCCTTGTAACTGAACAGTTTATGCTAGCTATTTGAAATTAGCTCCATTGGAAAGCTGGTTAAAAAATGCGTCGAATGGTATATCGGCTAAAAATTAGCGAAATTATTTAAAAGTCATCTAGACATTAAAAATTTTACTCAATCCTAATTGAATCCGAATCTTAAAGATCCTGCTTCAGATACATTTCGAATTCGGTCGATCCCTAGCAAACTAAACAATTTTTTTTTGCACAGCCTATTTATGTTAGATCGATATAATTCTTCTGAAATTTGTTAGTAGTGAATTGTCACTGATTGAATCATAAAAATTTGAGTATCTTGTTTCAATAAAAGAAAAATCTTTAAAACAACCATCGTTGTGTAACATAGCTCATTTTATCAAGTAAAATGAAAGAATATCTTTTCGACGCACCAAAATAAAGCTGCACAATCTCGCAACTTGAAGAAAATCAGTCCCAAATTTTGCAAATTTTGACAGTTTACCTGGAGAATGAGGAAATATGTCTCCCAACTTTCTTCACCAGGCTTTTGGCGATGCCATCGGGGGCCATTGTGTCCCTGGTAGGTCTAACCTTGGTGGTAAGGCATTCGTGACCCCAATCCAATACCATATACCTCTGCAGCCGAGCCATCATCTTCGTTTTAATCTTTTTAAACTCGTAAAGTTTTGTAAGTTACAATTTTTAGTTTTTACATCGGATGGCAGTCAGTGGCCACCAGGTCCTTGCCATTCCGGTTGCATTTGCAACAACCTTATATATTATTATTTTTTTTTGAGGTTTTTGTGCTGATTGAATCACATCAGTCCGTTTGTTTACATACGAACCACGCAGTTCGAATGTAAACAAACGGACTGGTGTGCTTCAAAGCAGCACAAAGCCCCCAAAATAATGCCTGACAAAGACAGTTGGGAGACGTATTTCTAAAATTTGCAAAAATTGGGACTGAATTTCTTCTAGTTGTGAGATTGTGCATCTTTATTTTGTTGCTTCGATTTTCAAAATTCTAGCAGCGTCATGTGTTTATGTATTTTCAAAGAAAATATTTTAATAGTCGCGACTTTTTTTTTAAATATCAAAACATGGAAACTTTTGTTTACAAATTTTCATTTGTGGTCAGATTTCCCGAATGTTGGCAGCCAAAGCATCATTAGCAACTCGTGTAGACGCTCTTGGCGAAACTACAAACCAGGAGTTGGGAATTGAACACCGGGCAAAACTAGAAATCCGACTGAAGAATCTAGAAGATGGAGGCGTAAGTAATTTTCTCTTTATTAACTCTTTTTTTTCGTTTTTCGTACAGAAATATGATAAGTTTGCAGATAAGTTCCAACTAGCTTAATTTTAATTTGGCAAATATTTTGCGTAAACGGTTCATTTATTGCTTGATCCAGATGCGCCGTATCAGCGGAACAGGAAAGGGTAAAGCGAGAATGGAGAAATATGAAAATCAAAGGTAATTTTTTTATTTTGTTTTATAGCTGACCTCTGTTTTGTAATATATTGTATGTATTTACACGCGTACTGTGAATGCTGTATTAGTCACCAGGTATCCAAGTCTGACACATAGTCGGTTTCGGGCTGGAAAGGCCAGCAATTTACTGACAGCAATGGTCAATGAATAATCCACAGCTTTTTGTTCAAAAAAATATTTCCTTGAAAGAAACTGTGTGCCGAACTGCTTTGACTTTGTGAAATCGTTACGTTGGAAAAATCCTGCTATGCAGGGTGGTCCACAAAAAACTGATGACCCAAAATTTTTCAAGTCCAACTTTTTTAGTTAGCATCCCTCAGAACCAGGATAGGACAGAAATCTTCCCGTTTCATTAGATTTGATTTCTGTCCTCTCTGGTTCTGAGGTGTGCTAACTAGAAAAGTTGGGACTTTTAAAAATGTTGGGTCTTCAGTTTTTTGTGGACCACCCTGTATATTCAAACATTGTGCAGACTTTGAATTTGGCTAATTTTCGACGAACAAATATAAAGTCACGCTCATCTTCTTCAGGCCATTAATGTACATAGTTCTCGAGTTTCTACATCCTCATAATTATTGCTAGTCTGATCATTAGCATCTAAATTTGAATTCACTGTGTAGAGCCTCCGAAGTTAAGGCAGGGGCGCTTGCCAGTGCTGCTTAAGCTGCGGGGTGAGCTTGTTTTTCGGCTGGAGATTCATTAGTGGGATCTATGGGCTTTCAAAGTGTTGAATGGAGGGTGATTCTAAATCTTGAAGATGGGGGTCCCAACTTTAGGAAAAATTTAAGGAGTTTTCGTCTTGGTCCTCCAATTTTGTGTCCGGTTTAAGAGTGATAGAAGACTCGACGCGGTGAATTCACCAATGATGAGGATGTAGAAACCCAAGAACTATTCACATAATGGCTTGAAGACGATCGTGATTGTCTTTTTGTATTTGTTTGTTGAAATTTGCCGAACTTGAAGTTTGCGCAGTGTTAAAATATATATATCGTAATTTTTCCAACATAAAAAATACTTCCTTACCATAAATTGGCGAAAGCGTTCGTTCCGTAAACATGTTCGGTCTACATCTGCCACTTAAAGAAGAAGAAAATGCTTTGAATCCGCACATATTTTTTCCTTGGGATACTTATCTCACAATAGTTGTGCCTTTTCTAATGATTTTGACCGTTTCCATTGGTAGCGTAAGCGTTTCAACAAAATGAAACAATAAATTAGGCCCAAAGTTGAAATGTTTCTCACACACTGGTGATTCTGCTAGAGAACTTGTTATGCAGGATGGAAAAGCCAATGGCTCAAGATGGGTTAATACAAATGCTAACCTATTTACATTGCCTTTTGGAAGTATAAGTCAGACTACCTGAGCGGGGAATCGAACCCACGACCTTTGAAATCAAAGGCCGAAGTCCTACCGCTGAGCCATACTGACGCGGCTGGTAGGATTTCAGCCTTTGGTTGGCGCTAATGACCAAGCTGTCGACGCGCCATTAAGCCTCAACCCCCCCCCCTCTTGATTTCAAAGGGCGTGGGTTCGACTCCCCGATCAGGCAGTCTTGACGTGCAACTGCAATGTAAATAGGTTTGCATCCGTATTTATTTAGAGAATTTGTTTTCGCAATAAAATCGAAGTTTTCATAGTAGAATCCAACAAGGCTGTGTTAGCTTTATATCGAACCCCTCTCGTTGCTGCGTGGTTTACCAGCCGCAAAATACGTTGGTTAATACACGCGATGAAGTTGGGTAGGAAAGTACTGGAAGTGGTGTAAATTTAGCATTTTAAGAGGTTTGAATATGCAGAGTAGGAAGTTCAAGCATGCTGAAAGCAAAAGGGATATCCCACTCGTACAACAGCTTCGTTGGATTCTGTTTGAAGAACTTCGATTCTCCTGCGAGAACAAGTTCTCTGGTGGAGTCACCATTTTTTAGGAATTTCGTTTCAAAATAAAATGTCACTATTTTGAAAAGCAAAGAATTTACAGTAAAAATTACTATGCAAATACAGGGTGGTCCACAAAAAACTGATGACCTAAAATTTTCCAAGCTGTTTTGTTAGCACCTCCAGAACTGTAAAGGGTCAGATGATGTCTAAAGAGAACGTGTAGTTATGAAAGTCTCTGTATGGTTCTGTAGGGTGCTAACAAAAAAGTTTGGACTTAGAAAAAGTTGGCTATAAAACTTCCTCAAGATGCAAAACACTGGCATTCTGTCTCAAAAGTGCAGTAAAAAGTTTTGACCAGCAGATTTTGGGTCACCAGCAAAAGATTGAGAAGCAAAAAAGAAAAATTTGCGTCCTAAACTATACGACAGGCTTGCAAAATTATTACCCTAAACTACGAACAGACTAACTTAAAAGTTGACTAAAGGAAAAAGGGGTAAAAAAAAATTCTTGATTTTTGCAGTTTCATCGTATAGCGTAATGTTGACAATTTGTCAACAATCATTGAATGTCAAACACCTCGCTTCAGTATTTAAATTCAAATTTGTACGATATTTCTTTTTTAACAGTGAAGTGCGACAGTATCCTGCAGCTGGAGACGTCACGCAAATCGGCAAGAAGCGGAAGTGGGAAGAAGAGGAGGCAGGCGGTTCGTCGTGGTTTGCGGAAGGGGTTGGCATAGAGGAAGAAGGCGCGGCCGAGCAAAAACCGAAGAAAAGAAAGAAAGTGAAGAGCGACCCCCAAGAGGAAGAGGCTGAAGCATTTGTTCAAGACGAGCCAAAAACAAAGAAAAAGAAATTAAAAGTAAAGGCCGAGCCAGAGGAGGAAGCAGCCGAAGAAGAGACACCTGTGACGACAGAAAAATCTAAAAAGAAACGCAAGTCGTCCTTACCGCTCATCTTTAAAGCTGAGCCTGAATCGGAAGAGGAGGAAGCACCAGAAGAAGGTAGGGCGAGGAGAGTCCTTTTTTTTTATGTAAATAACGTACATAGCACTTTTTCCAGTACATAAATTTGCTCTATTCCTACCTTCCCAGGGAGAATCTGATAAATCATGGCACTTATAACTATTGTTGCTTTAGTTAGTATACTGCCTTTATAGTTTCGAAATTTTATCCAAACTGGATCCAAAGAATTTTTAAAGAAAATCCCAAGAAATTTTTTTTTAACTTTGCTTCAAAATTGCTTCTCTAGAGTAATTTGATGACGTCTTAGATAGGAAGGCAATCGGTTCAAATATCGTGAAATCATCGACTCGATCATTTAGTGCAATAATGTTTAACCATTTTTATGTTGTGCTGAACGATTAACCCTGAAAACTATTAGAGCAAATAGTAATTTGCCGTAGCTTTTAAATGATGCGAGCCAAAATATTTTCCACTACTGTGGCGTCCGGCGTCTTCTGGTTTTGGTGGTCATGCCAAAACCTGCTTCCGTTAAGCTTTAGTCGCACTCACAGGATACTTGTAGGCACAGTGCAGAATGGACAAACCATCGCAGTGGACGCTCAAAATTAAAAAAAATTAACCTTACGGTACACTGATTGTGACCCAATGTATTTTGCAAGCTCGCTGGCCAGCCGGAGATTGAAATCTATAAATAAGTTAATACCAAAACATGGTATCTCAGGTCTTTAAGTTCAGTGTTTTAAAATAATTTGTTATTCGAACCTTTTTAAAGTTTATCGTTATGTTGTTGTTGTAAGAATTTTTTATGGTTTTTGGTTAACCGAACATTTATTTACCGTAGAACGTGACTATCCGAACTAATTGGGACCGAAGGGACAAAATAAAAGAGAAAAATTTTTGTTCGGTACTCAGTTTTAGTGTTTGTGAACTATGGTTGAGTGTGACAACTGGAAAAAAAATTTGCATGAAATGACTCCAGGAACATAAATAAAGCAAAGTCAATGCTTATATCTTCTCTAAAAAAAAAAAAAACAGCAAATTTCTGAATATTTGTAAGAATTGGAGTTTGGATAATCGGGGTTCGGATAATCGAGATAAAACGTTAAAACATTTTGCAATCCACGTAAACTGATAGCACACAGTACTCACGGATAGGGATCAATCGAATCTGAACCGGATATGAAGCCGGATCTTTCAGAATCGATTTGGATTCAGTAAAATTTCTGTCTAGACAATTGTTCAATAACTTCGTTAATTTTTGGCCGATTTCGACATTCCAATATACCATTCGAAACTTTTTTTCACTAGCTTCCAATGGAGCTAATTTCAAATTTCCGCATAAACTTGTTCAGAAGTTATAAGGGCAAAAACAATAAACAAGTTGCGGAAATGTGTGCTCTAATCTTTAAACATTGCTCAATTTACTAAGTTCTCATCTAGAGAGAAAATTTAGTCTGTATGAAATGTAAAGGGCTGAAACAACAAAGGTTTCTTTTGGATTTGGTTAGGCCCGGATTCGATTCGCCAAATCTTGTAAGTAAGGATCGACCGGATAGCATTTTAACGGATCCGGATCGGTTCCGAATGATTTTACGCCAGCGCCGGATCGGATCTGGGCCGGTGCCGGAGAACGAGTAATTCACGCAAAAAATGATGAAATAAAGTTGTTTATATTTTCTCCTTATAAGTTGCAGATGGTGTTACTTTTCGTTTTGTTTTACGTTACTTTCTTAATTAAACGCTTGGAAGTCTTATGCTACGAGTACAGTATAAGTGCCTATAGGCTACAGCACTCTTACTGGTTTGACAATATTCTAAATTTTTTGAAACAATCAAACAAAGCACTAATTACGTTCATCAATCAAGAAAAACATTTTTCTAATTTAAGAATTTCTCATTGATTAGCCTACTGCTTCATTTTGGAAAATAATTTGCAGAATTTTGCAACAGTTGTGAAACCATTATAGGATATGAATTTATTTTATTTTGTAATTGTTTAATTTCTAAGTAATACCAAATAAAATAACTTAAAAAGCTGAACTACAAAAAAAAAAAGTTAGAAAAATATTTACAGGTTTAAACATGGTTATCAGTTAATCATGCCTGGTTTAAAAAAATACATCTTTTCTATTCTCCAAAATATTTTTAAGTTTTGTTTTATTATAAATAAAATAAAATAATAACATACAACTGAAATAAAAATTAAAATAAACCTTAAATAAATATTAAAAAATTTAAACGTGGTTATCAGTTAAGCATGCCTAGTTTAAAAAAATAATCTTTATTCTCCAAAATATCTTAATACTTTATTTAATTATAAAAAAACCAAATAAAATAATTAACATAAGGAGAAATAAAAATTAAAAAAAAAACACTAAACAAATATTTAAAGATTTAAACAAGGTTACCAGTTAATCATGTCTGGTTTTTGAGTTGGCTACCAGAGCCTACACCTGGCATATAAGTATAGCCATATAACAAGGGCGAAACGAATACCGTTTCAGCAAGCGAGAGCTTTGTGGGTGAGAGCTAATTGATATTAGAGCCATATAAAATAAAGCTGAAAATATATTTTTTTTTTAAATATGTGCAGATTTAAATATGGGTGTTATCAGTTAAACGTATAAGGTTTTGGAGTTGGCTAATTACTCCCACAGTTGACTACCTCCTCCAAGTGGGTGCCAACCGATGTCTTGCTGTGTTGATGCAATATTGGTTGATGTGACAAAGACAATGTTTACAAGTCTAAAAACTAATTAAGGGAGCAGATTATCAGTTTCTCCAACAAAATAAATTTTTGATACTTCAAAGGCACTCAACATTTACCCAGTGAAGTAAATAATCGGATCTTCTTCCAGAAATTAAAAAGTTCAAAGGTGAAAATTTTAACGTTTGCAGCTTCGTGCGTTAGGCATAACTCACTCGCCACGTGCGATAGGGAAAACATGCCAGTTTTACCTAATCTATACGGTTGATGTTTTTTTTCCCGTTAGGCAAGGTAAGTTTGATAGATCATAAAAAAGTTTAATGCATTCCAGCTGTCTTTGTGGAAATACCTTTTTTAAATTATGATTCTTTCCCGGAGAAATGAGCCAACTTTGTGTACGTACAACTTGACTGGTCAATAGCGCTCAGTTTGGGTTCTCCCCGATAAAGTTTTGACTTTCTGGGCATCTTCGTTTCGTATTCTCCCATTCATATTTTTTTTATAATAATTGACAAAATTATTATTTCGTCTGCAATTTTTTATCCTCCTAGACCGCTTCTTTATTTTACTAAGATTTTTTTAAGAAGCAAAGAAAAAAAGAAAAGTTGATTATTTGTGTAGGATCCGGTTTAAAATAATTACCGGATCCAGATCTTGCCGGATTCTGCAGGACCCGACCCCGGATCCCTACATGTAAGTTATCCAAATCTGATCCGGATTTGGTAAAAGTAGCTTCGGTCCATCCCTACTACGAATTAACAATTTCTGAAGAAAACGTGTACTATTAAACACTATTACAATTTTGTAACTTGAGCCTTAACGTGTTTAAAAATAATCGGAAATATTACTGCATCATCCAGGTCCGTGACAGTTGGAGGATTCTGTGCGAGAATCCTTTTTAATGTGATTTTTTTTTTCTTTCAAGCCGTTGAGAAAAAAAAGAAAAAGAAAAAGAAGAAAAGCATGGAATGAATTACGTTTTAATTTTCCTATGTACAGCGCAACACAAGTCATCGTTAAACAAAAGAAGTATGCGATTTGCATGTGTGAATTTGTGACGAAGCTTGTACATCTTTTTGGATGTAAAGAAAGTTGGTGATTTGGACTCCTGAAGCTAGGTTATTTGGAATGAATGTCATTTTATTTTTATCTATGTAAATATAAAGGAAAAAAAATATGGTCATCTCACTTGTCAGCTTAGTGTATTCTTCATTCTATTCGAGAATCATGAAAAGTCAAGATTACGACCAGGACCATTCCTATGTATCCAACGTTCCTCACTGGTTCGTTTTCATTGATCATCCTTTCTATGAGGGTCTTCCAAAACGACCAACATGTGTGCGAACCATGCACGCGCTTCTGAAAACAGTTCGGTATCTTCAATGTACAGAAACCTCAACAGAACTTCCAAAAGTGTCCGATGAGGGAAACGACGTCACCTTTCAGCACGACTGATGGCTCGGTCCAGAGTCTGTTGATATCCATCCAGAATCAATCGATAAACTGTGCATTGAGCATGCTCACAATTCCGTAAAAAATCAACCTCGTTTGCGAGCTGCTGTGATTAGTTAGCTCCTACAATCCTTCAGTCGCGTTCAAGATGTCACTTCTGTTGAATGGACATGTTGTGAACAAGAGGTAAAAAAAAATAGGTTTACATTCTGCTACATAATAAATGTGTACAGGTAAGGATTAAAGTACTTCGTTGAACTCTTGCTGTATTATGGCTCTGTTGAGTGTGCTGTATTTTGGCAGTACCAAACTGTGCAGCAGTGGATGTTTTGGGGGGTTTTTTGCACTCACGTGGTGGTTTTGGAAGGAACTGTACATTGTTATTATTTTAATTTTTCATCGATCACTTTATTGTGCCAACAGTTATTTTGACTATATCATCAAATATGTTGTTCAACTAATTTCTATTTTTGCTGTACAGCTTATTGTTGGTTGTTGCGACAGTAATGAGGAACTTGAATGAATTAATGTAGTAACGTGAAAGTTTCGCTTACTTTCTAATTAACCTGAGAACATCAGTGTTCAAGACACTTCATTTTGGTTCTGCATTCTGTGTATTTTGCAAATCCGTAAGGATCTGGGGTAGATAATTCCTTGGTAAACTAGGTGAGTGTGGCAGCTGGCAAACGTTCGACTGATAGCTGAATTTTGCCAGTCGGCCGATGGGAGGAAAAAATCCTTCAGCGATGACCGAATTATTGCCGATGGTTGATCACATAACATTAAACTTTACAGTTTAGGCTTTCAAACATATCTTTTTTTTTTTTTACAAATATTTTTTGCATTGGTTTTGTCTTTTTGCTGTCATCCACTTGGCTATTGCCCATTGTTATGCTGGGCACAACATAAAACTTTATGAAAGCAGAGAGAATAAATTGTTATGCATAAGAATTTTACAAAAAAATACTAAATACAAGGAATGTATATAAATAAAGTTGAAGTTATATTAGCAAATTGCAAGAAATTTACGCTCGTTTCAACCCCCAAATTACCAGTGAAACGAATAAGAAATGACCATACTGTACACTTTTTCAGGAAAAGTAATGTGCTGCATTAACATTCCCGAATATGGACGTTTGATTCAGCAAACCTTCCTCGTTTACTGGAAACCAACACCTTGGCTAACATAACCTAGTTGAGTATCGTAACGGTGATGTACCTATCAGTTCCCGATCGGCTTTGAATGTGAAAAATTTAATGTTTAATATTTAGCACTGACACAGACAACGTAATGATCCACAATTGGATGCAGCTAATATCAAACACATTTGGCCATTTTAACACCGTTACTTTGAGTGATATGCATTATTTAGAGTAAAAATCCATCAGCCGATGCCGACGGGTGAAATTTATCGAACCGTAGGTGCCGATGCATCGGTCGAATATTTCATCTGGCATGTAAATACAAAACGCTAATACAAATGTTAATTACACAGCGAGAGAGCACGACTATTTAGCAAGTGACTGGTCAGTTTGTAAGGTCATCTGCTGGTTTACCCCTTTCTGGGCCCCAACACTGCTCTGTCGATCTTTTTAAGTGTGTTAATGTATGTTGGAACGTGAATGCAAGCAAAAGCAAGTACTTGGATGTAATCATGTAACCTTAGTTTGGGCGACTAAGCTAAGACTTAAAAGGGACATACCATCCAAACAATAAGCAATTAATTTTTTTTCCAAACTCTACATTATGCACGGTTGCAAGGCTTCGTTCTTCTAATTGTTCTAAATTCTTTGCTGTAAATCCAGTTTAAATTACTGAATTCTTTAGATTACGTTCTACTGTAGTACGCTAGCAGGACGCGTGCATGCTGCATAGTTCATCCCAGTCACAATGTTCAGGAACCCAAATTTCTGTAGTATTACTGGTTGATTTTATGTGTTCCGTAGAAGACAGTAAGTAGCAGCACCCAATAGGCTGGTTTGGGTTGCGCATCAGTAATTCAAGGGTCGGTATTAAATTATTGGAATCGTAGGATTGTATAATGCATATCCTTCACCGCACTTAGAACTATGTTTGCCCGCTATCGCTCATTCACTCGTTAGTTTATTTAGTGGTCTTTATCTCGGTCAATGTTAAGAATTTCATGCCCGGGTCTTGACTCCGTCCTATTGAACGTGTTGAAACTTTGATTATAGGCAGGCAAGGCTCTTTCATGATTTGCGTCGTGGAACTATCGGTGGTAAGAATTTGGGGCATTCTAAGTGGTTGCCCAAACTTTCTGC
Source organism: Lithobius niger (assembly GCA_023313725.1). Taxonomy (NCBI): domain Eukaryota; kingdom Metazoa; phylum Arthropoda; class Chilopoda; order Lithobiomorpha; family Lithobiidae; genus Lithobius; species Lithobius niger. The sequence goes on from JAHWFP010215582.1 coordinate 76,079, forward strand.
CGATGTTTGCGTGAAATTTGTATTTTTTTCAGAATTAAAATATTTTATCTGTTTACCCCATCCACTCCAGTCGATGGGGTCCTTTTTTAAAATCGCGTCTGTATATATATATTAGTAACGTGATTAGACCGTGTGTCCTTTTGGCTCGTAGACCAAGCCCCTAACAACTCGGCTGTGCTTTGCTTGCTTCAGGCGGGTTCCCGTGGAACCTTCATGAAGCTTGCTTTTCGTCGCTGGACTTCGTTAATTTAGTCTTCTTTCGTAGGCAGACATCTTGGTGTGGAAGGGGTTAAACAAGAGAAAAGTTATCGGTTCTGGAGACGGTATGTCTATGCTTGACATCTCGCATGCTATTTGTTGCCGAGTCAGCTGGCATTACCTTCCAGATCTGCGATCAGAATGCGAGTGTTCTGCGAAGAGGAAATGATGTATCCTTCAATAATGATGTCACATCTGTTGGTTTGCCCTCTGTGGTTGATTTTAGAGCGACCGACTCCAGGTGGATCCAGCGGTTGTGTTGAAAGGTGTCATCAGTTTCAGTCAACTGACACATTTCGAACTTATTTAGTTTAATCAAGGTTTTCCATGTGTTAAAAATACCAAACGTTCTCCAGGAGGATAAATTTGGCCGAGTTTGGATTCATGATTTGGAAAGCACTGTGTCTCGGATTAAACCGAACGTTGTCCGGCAGTGGTTTACAAACTCATACCAGAAATGAATTAACTGAAAGCAACCACGTTAAACACTTATTTGTACCGAAACCGAGACGGTTGGGTTGATCGCCCTGACCGGAGAAATTGAATGGAGCTGCATGGCTGCATTACTCGTTCCCGACGCATTCATTCAAAAATAGCATATTTGGCAGAATTTTTCCCACCATTTCTGCCCACGTGCATAATTCTGGTCATTAGAGAGGCTACAGGCCCCATTCTCCACACGAACAGCCAAGTGCGGGATAAGCACCCGACGTACAGGAATTCGTTATTCTAAAGTCCATTTTTGCCTCCGGTACTGTAAGCGTCCCCTTCTCATGGTAGTGGGATAAGCTGTGGCTGTAGCCTTTTAAGCGCTTGTAGGTGAAGCCTACTTCCAAGGCATTGGTGTATTTAAAGTGTATGAAAAGCGAACGAAATTAATGGTGCCATCTAGCGGCAGTGATATTGTTAACCTTTCTTTATAGCTAGCTCCCAGGTACACGAGGATGTTCGAAACTTTTACTGCATAATTAAAGGGATATTCCTCCCAGCGCCATTTTTCTCAACCACCACATCAAGTATGGTCCCAAAGGTCTATTTACTTACCGTTAGTCAATCCCTTGGTAAAATTCCGTTTTAAAATGTGGCATCTAGGAGATTTTCTGTTGAATAATTGTTAACTTTATTTACTGCGTCCCGCAGTATGTGATCCTTTGCACGCTTACCATAATCGTGACATTTCATCTCTGTGTGTGCATGTACTAATTTTCTAATAATTACCATGAGATCAAAAACTAAAATAGTAATGCGGTAAAAATTAAAATTAATTATTCCAATAGATCGCCGAAGCAAAATTATAAGACACTAGCCTAGAAAATTATAAATTGTGATGTTAAAATACGAGAATCATTCCGGTTGGTGATGACACAATCTTTTAACTTGGTGCTGTTTCGTGTACTATTCCCAAAGCCAACCGAGACAGCAGCTATGTTCCTCGCTGCGAGGAATGCAGCTACCACCCCAGTCGACCTTGGCGCTGGTAAATATGCGGATGGCAACCTGTGCGTGGCTGTTAAGGTAGGCCGGTCGTGGCCAGTAAGGAGGTCATGGCTTGTTTGTTTCATTAAAAGAAATGCCGTTGCGCCTTTTGCTTGGTGCAAGGGCGTGCTAAATAGTACTAACTAGCACTAAATGTTGCCAGATTCTGCAGACTTTCAATCGGTGATAGTGTCACTTTAAACTTTAAAAGATTGGTTTAGGGGCGAGATTTTAAATTGAAGCACCAGGCAACCAGGCATTTATTTTTAAATGACCACTTAACTTTGACATGTACCCAGCTCAAAACTGAAAAGAGTTAGGCCATTAAAAAAAGAAAAGTTGGTTCTCAGGCCCGCCCGTATCGATTTTTGACGGGAAGTAAAAAATGACGCGGCAAAAATAGCAGTTGCAGAGTTAATAATTTTATAGACATATGGTAAGCAGAATTAACGAGGCAGTATTCTTTGTTATCCAAAATAAAAAATAATTCCCCGTAGTATACGGAAAAATAGGGCCGAAAAATAAAATTCCAAACGGATTTCATGAGAAAAATGCCCGAGTACCAACTTTCTTTATTTAAGTGGCCTTATGTAGTCGGACTAAAAAAAATGTAATAATTTGCTAATATTTTATTTGTTATATAGTATTCAATATTTTTTAGTTTTTGTCAAATAACTTCTTTGTGATGTGAGGTAGAGGCTAGAAATAAGCACCATTGAAAAATTAGTTTTGAGCCGGTTAAACTGGTACATTGAAATGTCAACATTTGGAGAAAATGATGTTTAGCGGGTGGACCAAGATTCGGATAAAAAAATCTTGACTCGCGGAGAACTTGGGGTGAACGTCAAATTACCTGCCGACTTGGAGAACCACTATGCTAGAAGTCGGACTCAAACACGAGTGGCCTCAGTTAATTCCGTCGCATTCCTGTTTCGTCTCTCAAACGGAGACCAAAACCTGCCAAACAATATAGATTTTCCGAGTTATGTCACTATTGTTTGCTGCCAAAGTAAGTGCGAAATTCCAAGGTGGCCATCATTGTATCTCGCAGAGGCTTGTCAATTTAGATTTTGTACCGCTTTAGACTGGAATAATTGCTGCCCTCCGAACTCTGGTATTTACTGGAATTCTTGGCTTGGATGAGAACCCACGTAATTTTTTTTTAAGTAATTACTTTTCTGAGATGTGTTAAAGAGATTTGCACTGAAAACTGGCAATGGAAAATAGGGTATCTTGTGTTTGTTATATCTCTGGATTTACTACAAAAATATGTTTTAATAAACTATTGATTGTGAACAGTGCAACTGTTGCACGTGAATAGTTATGGCTGTGGAGTATTCCAGTACAAGTAAACGGGCTTACATTTTGTTGAAAGTAAGTGTATGGCTGTATAGCCACACTAGACACGAGTCATAATTTCATTTACCAAAAGAAAAATAAACGGACGTTTTGCTTCAGTTTTGGTGTGAGCATTTTAATAGCATGCAAAGTCTGCTAGAATGTATGCTATCTTATATGCTGTAGCCTATGGCCACCCCCCCCCCCTCCTTTTTTTAATGGGCCTAATTGTGAGCTGTTTATAAACGAAAATGTAAAGCCCTTACTTTGCGTTTAAGAGAGTTACAGTAGTTTCATTCTGATCGTTCATTCTGATCGTTCATTCTGACAGGTTCTGGCTAACATCTTTATGAATTGATCTAAATCTAAATAATTTTTACTAAGGACATTACTTGATTTTGTTTGAGTCGCAATTCCGAGAATTCTCGGAATTGCGACTCAAACTTGACGAACGTTGTTTTCATTGATTTTATTTATGTGTTAAGTAACACCCATTTTAAACATATTTGTAGTCGGTACCAAATTCCCAAAACTTAAATGTTTTAACGACACAACCTTAAATTAGATTGATGCACATGCACAGGGCCGTTGCCAGCACCCCCGCAGCCCCCGCACGTGCGGGGGTTTTCTTCAGGCCGAGAAGCATGACGCGCAACGAGGCCTTTGTAGTGGACTACGGTATTGAGTTTTGTTTACAAACTCGAGATTACTTCCAGAGAACGTCGTAAAGTAAACAGGTGGTAAAGGTTTCAAATGAAAGATCATGCTTTCCGAATCATGTAAAAAATCTTAAAATTCCATACAAAGAAAAATCTAAAGTTCAGAAGTTGATGAAAAACATGGTTAAAAATTAAAGCTGCCATGAAAGAGCATGGTTACGCCGCCTGAGAGAACAGTTTTGTTGGCAAGTGAAATAAAAATAGCCTGTGTCTGAATAAAGCTTACAGTTTGAAATCAGTTAATCATATATGTTTATAATATCAATAAAATTTTACGCCAAACATGAAATTGGCTAATTTATCTTTTAAAAAGCCTGCTTCAGAGGAGCCCTTTTGGAAATACCGAAGCGGTAATCAACAAAAATGTGTGCTGATTGTTAATAAAAAAAAATGTTGATATACTGTGTTAAAACGACTTGTTTGGTAATTTTCAAGTCCAGATGGTTATATTATGCACGACGAAAGAATAGAAATTTTTTTTTGTCTGGGGGGAGGGAGGGTGAAGCCACTTCAGTTTAATTCTGGTGCGGGGATATTAAAAAATTGCTGGCTACGGCCCTGCACATGCATAATCTGACGTTTTGTATAGCTGCTAAAACAACTGCTTGAAAAGCTGACTACCTGTGCTGAAGCCCTTACAACAGTCACTTTCTTATACTTGTAAGAAACTTTCATTGCAGTTGTTTAAAGTATGTATTTTCATGTTTGATATTTTCTTTAAGTGTATATATGTGTATGCTAAAAGACTACACTAAGTCCAGGACGTGATCAATTGAGTCCTGGGTAGCCTGGTAACAATACTGTTAGGTGACAATACCATTTCTTGAACCAATAGGCCTTTTAAACAGTGCTCTCTGATAAATAGAAGCTATGCTACTTAGCCCTCTACTGTAATTTTTATGGCAAAAAAAAAATTGTAACCGTAATTAATTTTACCCAATTGAGTAACTTACAGATCGTAATACTTTCTTACGACTCTCCAGCTCATTTCAATTTGGGTGGAAATTATTACTGAAATTAAAACAGGATGAAAAGCCAAATCGGCTCGATTAGGGATAAATAAATACACATGTAACCTGTTTCTGTTGCCTTTTGGACTTAAATGTCAGACTGCCTGATTGGGAATTGAACCCTCGACCTTTGAGTCCAAAGCCGAAGTCTTACTGTTGAGACTTACTGGCTAGGCCATGTCAGTTTGGCTTAGTGGTAGGACTTCGGCCTTGGGTTTCCAAGGTCCAGGGTTCAATTCCCTCTCAGGCAGTCGGACATTTAAGAGCCGTATTAATAATGTGACGTTGCGTGAGCAAGTGTGAGGTCGATCTTGGATCAACAGTTCGGTATTAATAATTGGAATGCAAGCCGAGAGTAACTTGCGTGCGCGCGATTCGCAAAGCATGAGCTACGACTTTGATGGTATTAATAATGGACTAGCAAAGTCAGTGCCTTGACTTTAAACGTGAGTGGACTCAAATCCTAAGCCTTGGTCAGCAGTAGACTTTGGGTGTGCTTTGGGCTGCCTCCCTGCAAAACCATGTCTTAACCGAGCAGCCAAGGCATATAAATATGGGGAGGGAACACCATCGACCAAAACAAAGGCAAAGAGCACTAAAAACGTCGAAGAGCAACATTTTCAATGGAAGAGGAAAAGCCATTACACTGCAGTTACAACGTTATTACAGAACCATCGTGTAAAAGGAAATTATTAACTAAAGTACTGCCCGCAGTTTTACCCTCAGAGCATCAACAATGCAAAAACAATTGTCTTGACTATTGTAGCCTCTGGACCATTCATTCGTAAAGCGGCTTTCAGTTTCGATGTAGATAGACTGGGTTTACAAAATATCGTCCTCAAAAAAATTCAAGGACTTTTTATCTTTTAATGAAAAGTCCTTGAACGTCCTTGAATTTTTTGTAGACGATATTTTGTGAACCCAGTCTATCTACATCGAAACTGAAAGCCGCTTTACGAATGAATGGTCCAATATCATTTTTCAATGACTTTTCGAAAAACCTTTCTTACCAAACTTGCCAACAACGTACCGGTATCCATAAACACTAAAATAGTCATGTTTTATTAGTGCAAATGATGGGGGTAAAAGAAACAAAAAAAAAAAAGGCTGAAAGATAAACACGGTGGGGGAAAAAAGGTTTTGGGAAAAAAATTGCCTTTTTTTTTCTGTGTTGTTGCTGTTATAGATTAGTTTGTTACCGTGGCTCGAACTTCACCAGGCAGTGTACTTTTTTATGCTTTGGCTATTTCTTGCAGCTGCTGCTGCTTCCCCCCCCCCCTCGTTTTAATAGCTTAGTAAACAAGTGATGAAAACGCGTGGAAGAACAAAATTTAAAAGATAAGCGCAAGAACATTTTACAACAAACATCCAATTTATATAAAACAAACTGCAAGATATGTCTTTATCTTCCTCAAAGGAAGGGCTTTATTTAAATTACGACAAAAAAAATTCAAGGACTTTCAAAGACCTGGCTAACAAATTCAAGAACTTCAAGCACCTTGTGCGAACCGTGCTGTGTTGGTCTTACCGTCTGAGGTTCGTTTTTATAACGGTTTTCATGCAAAGTCTTGCTTTCGATTTCATTATTAATACCAATCTGAGCCTGAGGTCTGACTAAAGCTTGTCAAAGCTCGTGCTCGTACTTTGTGGTAAGTTGTCATTATTAATACGAGACACACAATCAGATCTTAAGGTCGACTTCTGACTTTGCCCTTACTTATCAAAGCGCGAGCTCAGACTTAGATTTAAGTTTCCATTATTAATACGGCCCTAAGTCCAAAAGACAACTGAAATAGTTTTGGATTTCTCTTTATTTATTACTGAAGTTGTTAAGAGTTATGCAAAAGATTAGTTAAGTAACAAACTGATGAATTATTTTTCACACGAGTTTCTTCATTGTTGGCTGATTATAGATGCTGTATGTGGAGTTGAAAAAGGCCACGTTAACTGCATACTTCTATAATGCATTTATGTAAATATATGGTTCTTTGTTGTCATAATTGCAAACTTTGATTGAAACATAATTGAAGTTTCAACGTCAATTACGTTATCTAAGAATGTGTATTTTAATTATCCGGAACACGGAATTCTTTGTATACTAATGCTTGTGTTGAGGAGTCTTCCTTTATTCATTATACATTATTTTATAGTTGTACGTTTCAGCAATAAAGATGGCACATGTATTGCCCTTTTTTTTAGTATTTTAAATTTTCTGTTCAATGTAAGAAATTGGGTGGGTTATCCTGTGTATTATGGCCGAGTAAAAAAGCACCCTTTATTAATATAAAACGCGTCTTTTATGGCTAGTTTTCATGTAGCATCATCATATCATGGTGCCATGTTTGACGGCTGGCTCTTTCTCGTGCAATGCTCTTTTTAGAAGGGTTACAATCCATAGTCGTTATTCAAAGATCAGGTTTCTAGCACAGACATGGCCTCCTTCTACCAGTCTTAGGCATTCAGAGATAAAATCAATTCTGAAGAAATTAAAACTAATTTCGCCTAACTTGAAAAGATCATTGAGCTTGGTTGAGATATTATATATTTATTATGGCTTTGAAAAAAATATATCCATCATCCAAAGATGATGTTCCTAGCAGACTTGACGTACTTCAACTTCCTCAAATAGTCAGTTATTATCTGATAGCTGTGTTCCTAGCACAGGCATGACGACTTTTGGACAAACTGAGGCATTTGCCGTAAAAGTGTATTAAACGCCCAGTTGGAGCTAAACCCCCACCCCATAATATGCTGTAAGGTCAAAATCATAAAATGATGGAGCTAACGCCCACCCCCCTAAATCTTTGGTTTTTCTGTCACAACATTAACTGAAAGCATCATATTTCTCTTTCGTAAGCAACATAATTTTTTTTTAATTACCGTAGTGCTTTGAACAATAATTAGGAGTATACTGGTAACTAGGTGACCTAAATAAACGATCCTTGAGTACCTTTAACAGTAACTTGGGATTAGGAAAACAACATGAATGACGTATTTTCAGTTCGACATGTGGCCCAAAAGCTTTATTTCTTCTCTTCAACATTTTCCCTTGAATTCAGTCGTTTTCTAATCTCAAATGTTATGTTACAAAAATAGGCAAGGATTACAAAACAATATTCAGCTGAGTGGATCACGATGGAGCCCTGAACAACATCAACCATAGATCACCAGTAAATAATGGCTTAGTCATATTGTAACCCTCAGCTAAAGTTTAAAATAAATATCAACATATACATGTTTTATTAAATGGGAACAAATTAAATTCATAATATAAAATTAACGAAATTAGATATTCTCAAAATTAATTTTTTAATTTACCCCTCCCAGTAGTTATCGTGGATACCACCATGGATGTTGGCAGGTTGCACTAGCTGACTGGTTCCTGGCAAAATCCACCATCTTGGATTTGCCCGGAAGTAGCAGTGGTGAAGCATAGTTCGTAGTCGCTTCCTACACATCGCGTGAGCTATAGACAGAAAGTTAACGCAGATTTCGGAGAGAGTGAATAGGGCTTGGTTTCAGCATCAGGGTTGTGTAGAAAAACTCTCGGTGGATATTTGTCTGGTTGATTCCGATAACTAACGAGACTCGCACCATTATTTAGTTTACAAATTTGTGGATAATCTTTTTAACGCTCACCCTCAAATTTAGCCAAATTAATTGCATAAGTCCATGGGCATTTAATACGAAATTTACGAAATCCTCTTCCTTCTTGCTATATAAGCTAACTGGAGACAAGCGGATTCCCAGCCCTGCCGCTAAATATCGAGATAAAAATGTGCTGTTAGCTTCTCTTCACCAGTAGCATGATCACCTAACTTCAATTACAGTTACTACTTACTGTTTGTCTTGATATACGATTGTTTGGTTTGTCTCAAGTAAGTATAGTGGCGCTGCTGTCCTGTCCCGTGTACCCACTCGTGAGATTAGCATGCTGCAAAAGAGACTTGTCCTTCAGAGGGTGGTTTGTTGAAGCTTCGAACTGTCTTCTGCATGCGCAGGCACAATCTTTTCTGCCAAAAGGAGACTTCAAATTGACAAGAATTAAAGAGCCATCAACCAAAGTTCATGTTCCTAACGGACATAACCTTCAACCAATCTTCTGCATGCACAGGTGTATCTCTTCTGAAAAAAAGAGACCTTCAACTTCTCACAAGTTCACCTAAGTTCTACAGAAATGACTTCCTTTGACCAATCTTCTGCATGATGAGGCACTATTATGAGGTGGTATTAACCCATAAACATGGTGTAAAATAATGGAGGATTACCCAACCAAATTTTCACAGTTCAGAACGAAGAACTGTCGTTCACAAAAAAAGGAGGGGTTCTCGCACGATTTACAACCTACAGGTGCTCAATACATTCATATGCAAAGAGCACTTCAAAATGGAGACACTGCCGTTGATTCTGGAATTCACGACGACTATTGACTTACAAGACACGTACCTTCACGTACCCCTCTACCTGTCAGCCTTTAAATTCATCTGGTTTGCGGTGAACAGAGCAGTGCACCATTTCAAGGTCCTACCATTCAGGTTATGCATCGTGATCCTCTTGTTTATTTCGGTCCTGAAACCCGTCTTGGGATACTACCACCGGAGGAGCCAGAAGCCCCACCGCTATCGGGACACGACTGGATCATCCACAACCTCTGCAGGTTGGAATTGTTACTTCACATGCGCTTTACAATCATTGAGGAGCTGGGCTTAGGAATCCACTCAAAACAATCCTGACTGTCCCCTGCAAAGATCTTCACGTTCCTAGTAGCATCGTTTCAGATGTCAAAATTTGAGGTGATACCCTCGGACGAAAGGTTCGCAAAACGCCATGGATCATTGGGTTGCATAGAAATCTTTCCAAATTGTTTGAATCTGGTGTCTTGGGTCCAGTAATGAACTTTAGGAATGGGAACATATCCTCTGTGGAGAAAAAGTGGCCTCCTTAATAACGTTGATTTATGCTACTTGTAACTATAACCAGCTAATCCACTGGCTTCCATGTAATTTTCCTATGGTATAAAGTCACCTGTACAGCTCACTAGGGAAAGTTGCCAAATCTAAATTTCGGCAGACAGGTAAAGCATCGTATGGGGAAGTACCTTTTTCTAAAATAGGGGTTGTAGCTAGAAGCACGTGTGCCTGAAGTGGCCCGTAAATGCCAAATTGTTGTTGGAACCATTGTCATCCATATAACATGCTTTAGTGTTAATATGCGTGTTGTTTCAGTACTTAGTTGTCAGAATACATTGTTGTTGCAAAGAGGCGACTACTCGCTAAGACGACAAATCTCAATAACAGATGGGCGTCTTTCATTGCAAGAAGAGTTGGAAACAAAATGCAGATCTTGAGCACAGGATCCAATCAAGTGGGGGACAAAAAGTAATTTTTTTTAGGTATTTCGTCTTGGTAATGCAAACAGTTTGGTGGTCAAGCTATACACTTAGGTGTGTGTCACTGTAAATTACATGATCGGTCAAGAGATGATCGGTTCAGCCCATCAGCTTAAACAGGTCGCCAATGAAGTTTGTTATCCACTCGCAAAACTTTTTGGTTTATCCTTCGATCAGGGCAAGCTCCCAGAAATTTGGCGAAATGCGAACATTGTACCGGTCTTCAAAAAGGGCTCTCCTTCTGATCCATTAAACTATCGCCCAATTTCTCTCACATGTGTAGCATGCAGATTAATGGAATCTACTATACGCGACTCCATTCTTTGCTTCCTTGAAACTTATTCAGTAATTAAGTTAGACCAATTTGGATTTCTTCCAGGTAGGTCATCTACCCACCAGTTACTTTCTGTCCTTGATTTCTGGACGGAAACACGTGATGTGGGCGGTCATTGTGAGACCATCTATTTCGACTTTAAAAAGGCATTTGAGTCTGTAATTCACCGCAAACTTCTTCAAAAGATTTGGGGATGTGGAATCGACGGTAAGCTTGCGGTGTGGCTGTCGGCTTTTTTAAGTAATCGGTCTCAGCAAGTTATTGTGGAAGACACACGGTCTAAGAGCATTTCGGTCCCGTGTGGGGTTCCACAGGGCTCGGTACTGGGTCCACTCTTGTTTGTCATTTATTTAAACGACCTTCGTTTTGAAAATTTAACCACTTTTGGTTACAAGTTTGCGGATGACATTAAAATCGGTGGAACAAACACAAACGAGTTTGCCTCACCTGAACTCGAAAAAGAAGTTTAGGAAGTTGTCTCGTGGTCTGTTCTCTGGCAGCTACCTCTCTCCATTCAGAAATGCCATTCTTTTTTTGTTGGAAATGGTAAACCAAATTTTCATTACTTACTAGATAATGTTCCTCTGCCTTTTGTTGACGAGGTTAAGGACCTTGGCATCTGGTTTACTCCAGATCTAAAGCCATCACTTCATTGTAGAAAAACGAGTGCCCTTGCCTTCCGCCGTCTTGCTGTTGTAAATAGATGTTTTACATCTGGGGATGTTGCTACAAAAGTATGGGCTTTCAAAGTTTTCGTTCGGCCCCTACTAGAACATGCTACTCCAGTTTGGTCACCTTTTCTTTTGAGCGACATTGATCGCATTGAACAGGTCCAGCGCTGCTTTACCAAGCGACTCCCCGGTTTTCGCGACTTAAGTTACTCTTTACGTCTTGAGAGAACTGGGCTTGAACTACTCGAACTTAGAAGATTGAGGTTCGATTTAATTTTAACCTATAAAATTCTGCGTGTCCTTATTCGAGTTGACCTCCCTTTTTTTGACAGGGCATCAAATCTCCACGGTACACGTGGGCATTCGTGGAAGTTGGCTGTACAAGGTTCCAACCTTAATTGTAGAAAATATTTTTTCTCAGTCCGGGTAATTCCAATTTGGAATGCCCTGAGTTCTTCAACTGTTTGCATGGAGACGGAGTCGGGCTTTCGACGCATGCTCTTAAAAGAGCCCCTAGCTCATTTCCTTAAAAGAGGACTTTGAGTATGGTGAAATTCAATCCAACTTTTGTGCGTTCCCCCCCCCCCTTTTTTTTTCATTCGGTGCGGTATTTGTGGCTCACACCCCTTCCGTCTACCAACCACCATACGTGTGGTAAACTTTTTTATTATATTATTATAAGAGATAGATTAATTGTGATTAAGTGACCAATTCCAGCTTCATTGTGTAGATTAACATGGAGAGGAACAACTGAAAGGGTATGTGCTGCTTGAGTAAGCGAAGCGAACAAAAATGTGCGTTTGTTAACCAGTGTGCGCAAAAATGGTATAGAGGAAATTCGAGTATTTGAAGCTTGGACATACAGTCAGCCAAACTGCAGCCCCCCTCGAAGTCGGAGGAGGCCTATGGCTCCACATTCTCTGTGGGCACCCTCGCACTCTTCCATGGAACAAATATGCTTTGTGACTTTTTTAAATCCATGAATGCACTCAAAAACCTTCTTGCACGTTTTCTTTTTTTGCCTGAGGTTGTGGATTCCCTCCCCCCCCCCCCTTTTTAAGGGTAGGCCTAGGGAGACAGAAGTCACACACCCTGCCAAACTCTGTCAATTTGGCTGATGTAATGGCTAATTGGGCAATGGCAAAACTGAAAATGATCAATGTGACATTTATAGACTTAAAATTCCTACAAAAAAAAAGTAAAGATTAAGATCAGATGGTGTGACCTTTTGTACATTCACACTCCTATGAAAAGTTGTGATATCCACCTAAAACCAAAACTGGTGTTAGAGAAGCTGCCAAGTTTACAAAAATGGTGGGCCTTTGAAAGTAGTGATATCATTGAACCAGGGAAAGGCTGCCAAGGTTAATCCTATTAGCCAAGTTAATCGTATCGAAGAATAGTTTGGATGTTAAATGAAAACTTGAAGATGGCTACCACGAGTAGCAAGCAATCTTCTAGTTTTCATTTAACTTTTGAACTATTAGTCGATATGATTAACCTTGGCGGATGACGGCCTTTCTGTGATTGAATAATATCACTGCTTTCAAAACCCGGTCCTTTTTGGAAACACGGCGACTAGTCTTATATCAGGGTTTTGGTCTTTGGTGGGTTTTATTTTTTTTTTTACTACCTCAGTAGAAAGGCTCTCACTGTTAAATTAAGTCCTCCTAACCTTGGCATCCTCGTTGATAATACCCTTACTTCGACCTCCATGTAGACTTTTGTCACAACCAAAGCACTAAAAAAAAAGCACACTTTATCCTAAAATCTTTCTATCGCCTCAAGCCTCACGTATTTTACCTTCCGTTAAGTCTTCCTTTGGCCTGCGCTTCATAACTGCCTGCATGATAGTGCATCCTGCTACTTTGTTCCGTGCTCGTCTGAGTCTCATCAACGCTGCCTTTCCAGATTTGGGAGGGAGGGGGGGGGCAAGGACTCCACCCATAACATGATCGTCTGCACCGGTTAACCTCTATGCTGGAAGTGAGGCTCCGACTATCTTAAGTCATCATAAGGACATCAATCTGGCTGACTATTTCGGCTACTTGTCGACAAATACCAGAGGTCATGATTCTTCTGCGGGCACACTCGTCACCCTAAGAATTCTCTTCCAGAACCAGTTGTTTCTGCTTCTATGCTTAACTCTTCTAAAGCATGATTTGATTTTTTTCTGTAGCTTGTGGTTGCAAACAAAGCTACAAACTTAACCGATGAGGTTTCTACTGTCCGCTAAAAAATGACACCACTTACCTTCCCTATTTGTGTCGCCTTTTTTGCATACTGTAGCGATCCGTTTTGGCATCTAAGTATTATTGCCAAAACTCAGGCCAACGTCACTACCTCAGTTACCCTTGTGCCCAAGATGTGTCGCAACAATCTGCTTTCCATCCAAGGATAACATTATAGTTGCCACAATACCAACAACAATTGTCAACACTTAATATGCCAATATAAACAATGTAAAGCCATGTATTGCCTTGGCACAACCGATTGTGCTGCTCTAACCGTGTGGAATAATTATGTTGTCCCCCATTCCAGTCTCCCAATTCAACATTCGATGGCTTGTCCTCCTGCAATATTTGGTAAATATTAAATAGAAATTTACTTCCGCCTAACTTTCTCTTCTCTCCAGTCCTCCTAGCTTTAGTGACATCATGTTCCCCTAACTTTTATAAAGTTGGGCAAGCATTTTTACTAAACATCTTGTAAACATCCTGAACCATAAAATTACCATCAGTACAAAGGCAATCCGACTCAATCGTTTCTATCACTTATTTCACGTTAATTTCCACCTGCCGTCGCCATTCTACCAAGTCGCAAGATCCATCCCTCCATTTTGGTGCATGGACCAGAAATCGAACCCAGGCCGCCCGCATTGCAGGAGAGCATTCTACCACTGAACCAAGAATGCTCACCTGTCACGCGGGCAGCCTGGGTTCGATTCCCAACCGATGCACCAAAATCTTGGGACTTTGGTAGAATGGCAATGGCAGGTGGAAATTGACGTGACACAAGCGATTAAAAACGATCGAGTCAGATTGCCTTTGCAAGAATGGTAATTTTATGGTTCAGTTATGTTTACAAGATGTTCAGTAAGAATGCTCACCCGACTTTACAAAGATCTTCCTTCCTGATCCGAGTGTGATAGGGATGAAAGTTAGGGGGACATGATGTTACTATATGGAACACAATATTTATTTAGGGCTCTAACAGTACTATTCGTTGCCAAGGTAATGCATGGCTCTTACATTGTTTACATTGGAATAATACATTAACAGTGTTGACGACTATAATGTTATCCTTGGAGGGAAAGCAGATTGTTGACACACATCTTGGGCACAGAATGAGGTAGTGACGTTAGTCTGAGTTTTAGCAATAATACTTGACGCCAAAATGGGTCACTACAGTACATTGAGAACGGCAAAGGTGTTTTGGCCTTTACTGTAGGAGTCTCTGTTAGAACGCGCAAAATTCGGCCGTTTGCTGCCAGGATGCGTGCAAAGTTTGATTACTGTAGAAATGCTCCAAATATGCTGATATTAACACAAATGCTGAATTTGTTTGAAAATGCGACCGCACAATTGGGGGCAAAATATGCTATAAACTGAGGGGGATGGATGACCTGTAATTCCTCCTAAATTCCTGGATTTTAGGAGGAAGGCACCAGAAAAACGTGGCGTGACATGTGCAGGCGTAATTCCGAGACGTGACTGGGCTCGAAGTTGTCATGATCACGGGGCTAGGTGCACTATAGACGTACACACATAAATACAGGGTTCGTACCAGTGCTTACAACCCTTACAAGTCTTTATTTTTCATTTTATCATTTGTAAGTAATTAACAAGTCCTTGAAAATACAGAACTTAGTCATTGCCAGTACTTATTTTAATTTCCATACCAATTGAATAAAGGCTGTGCTGATAGTTTTTGTTTATATATCATTTCAAATTTATTTTCTTAAAATCAGTTGAATGCTGAACCCCTAACTTCTTCACGACTGCATTCATAAAGTGATTGGCAGTTTCATTCAGAAATCTTGGAAACTGTTACATGGCAGACTGAAAAGTTAATATTACATATACAGTACCTACCAAGCTCTCGTTGTGATCCTTTTTATAAGAAGTTTTGTTCTGGTTAGCTTGCCCTAGTTTTTCATGGCAGTGGCTAATCAGCAAGAGATATTAATTTGGCGTTACTGTAAGGACATTTTGTCCAGTCACGATTACCAGTGTTTGGCATGGCAGAGTATAAAGTGGGTATTACTAGGAGCGAATTATATAGGACGTGGGGAGTATCCATCTTGGTTTATAACTTCATACTCCCTCCCTGGCGACGCGATCGCCGCCTATACACGTTGCCCTCATGCGGCGTCATTCTGAACTAAACAAAAGCGCTTTCAAAAACGTTTTACGATGAAATATTGACGCGCTCATTTTTTCCACCAATGCCAGTGGCATTGGTGGAAAAAATGAGTGCGTCAATAATTCGCGATTCGCCTCGCCGCTTTAAGGCGATGACAGGGCCAGGGATAGAACCATCCGAATACAGTCAATGAATACTCCAGGTTTATTACACTCCTGGTATTATGTACCCACTTTACTGAATTTGGTATACGAGAAGGCATATTTAGGTGGGCAAACTTGCCACAGTCTGATTCAATGCACCCTCTTTTTTTTATCCTCTCTTTTTTTGTACTTTTTAATGTCGGGTAGTTTTTTTTCTTGTTCTAAGAGAGACTGGGAGTAGAACTACGAGCAAACTTCTGTGGCGACTGTTTCGAGACTTCTGTATCGTTATCTTGGATATAACTTGAAGTTGGAGACAATTTGCAATATGACCCAACCGAAAATAACTATACAAAATTAGACCTATATTGGGTGTCCTTTACTAGTTGCTTCGTGAGAAACTAAATTTTGCACGAGTGGGCAGCAGAACTTCTCACCGGTGTGCAGTGTGCTTAAAGTCCTTACAAGCCCTTGAAATCCATTCAGCCGAAATGGTACGAACCCTGTAAATAAATGACGTAAATAATGAACTATGACTATAGTGCAGTAAGCCTGGTAAGGTGACCAGCGAGAGGCTAGGTTGTCACAGAATGAAAGACTGAAGACTTTACCGCTATCTAAACCATGCGCAACGGCTGGTTGCCGTGACGTCACCATGAGTTAGCCAATGACGAACGAGAACAACGGCTGTTTGGCCGTCTGATTGGACTAGCTCAGTCACGTGATATGCACGTCACAGCAGACAGCCGTGGCGCGTGGTATAGCACATGCTCTGCATCAAGCGAAGAAAAACAATTGCACATGCCTCCCCATACATTGCGTGAAAATGTGGTACGTCCTTGTGCTCCTGGGAGCAAACTGTAAAGGTTAACGATATCACTGCTGCTAGATGGCGCCATGGTAGATTAAAAATAAAATAATTTAGGCCAGCACACGAGTGACATCACGCAAATTTTCCAACCCCTATCAAGTTTGCTTGGTAATTCTAATTGGAATTCCTAGGATCTTTTACATGCCACAATCGACATGAGCATGAGGTATCAAAGGGCCCTCTCTTTCCGAAAATGACACAGGAGGCTGAGGTCAGGATCGAACCAAGGACCTCTTGCACATGAGACAGTCGCTCCAACCATCAGGCCACCTTCGCCTATTGTTGATTTCATAATATAAAAATAAATGCAACGCAAAAATATTGTTCGGTAAAAAAGATTTTGCGACGTCATACATTTTATGCATTATTTTACAAGAAGGAAGTAAAAATCGCTAAAGCTTTATAGGTTACCACACTTTACTGTTAAGGTCAGGAGGTGGTAGCATGTGTGATAATAATCTTGTAGCTTCTATATTTAAAACATATGCGTATTGTATTAAAACAGCTGCCGGAATGCCAACCTACCTTGAATTCCGTATCAAAATTTCTATATTTAATAATTCCTTCCGTCCGTCCTTCCTTAAACGGCGGTTGCGTCTAGATGGGCTGCAATTACAGCCGTATGTTTCGAGAACAAATTTTGTATTTTTCATCATGACGGAATACGGATTTTTAATTTTTTGTATTTTGGTTTCGGAATTCACATTAAGTAAGTTTCAGTTTCGTTCTTCTACTTAATTTCAACCACGAGCTTAAGACAAGGTAGTCTAAATATCAGCTATGGTGAAAGACAACGCCGATATTTTTTTTTTTGGGGGGGGGGGGGAGGGCGGCCGAGGATTACAAAATATTCAGTTTGCGATGCACTCCCGACCGGTAAAGTTTGTCGAAAATTTACTTAAATTTTTAAAGTATGCGATTTAAAAAAAAATCGTAAACAGTGGCGTAACTACAATGAGGCAGAGGAGGCAACCGCCTTCGGGCCCAGAGACTTTGGGGCCCCCTCACTGGTGACCCCGATTTGAATATTTTTAAAGTTTTTTTTAAGCTATTGCTAAAGTTTGTTGAAGGTTGTGGCTTGTGTGGCAAAAACCTGACTGTACTTTAGTATTATTATTTTTTTTTGGTGAAGGAGGGCGGCGGAAGGCTTCACTAGGCTCTCGCATTGTGTGGCAAAAACTTAATTATTTCTTATTTTGTTTTGTTGAAAGCAGGGCAAAATTCTTGGCCAAGGGCCCCCTCTAATCTTTTTTCTCGTCCCTCTCCTCCAGCCTTTTTATGGTTTGGGAACAAAGATGGGAAAGGGCCCCTAAAGTACCGGGGGGGGGGGGGGAGACAAAGTGTACCCTTGTCCCCCTCTCTCGATGGGCCTGGTTGAAGGTTGGGGAGTGGTGCCTCCACTAGGCTCTCGCCTTGTTAGGCAAAATTGTTCATTTTTGCTTTTTGGTGAAGATGGGGTTGGGTCCTCTGACTGTCGCCTTGTGTGGCAAAAACTTTTTTTTTTAGAAGGGGACCTCCACTAGGCTCCCGCCTCCGAGTCCCTATTTTGAAGTTACACTACTGAATCGTAATCAGACCGTCTCGTTGTTTACGGCAGCCATTAACCGAAAAAGTACTGAAGGAGAACGATGGCTGCGATTAATCTTAAATTCGTAAAACATTTTAATCTGGTAACTGTTGTGGTGTGGTCCGGTATTTTAAAATCAGTTCGTGATTGGAGTCTGATGCGAAATTTTCTTTAATTTTGACACTGCGAATGCAATACAGAATTTAAAATTGTAAGACTTTGTTACGGGTACTCCTAATCACTTTATAATTACTAGCCATATCGTTCGCTTTGCTCACTCCATTGGCGTCGATCCATGCTTCATGTAATTTCTTTGATTTCTAAGCGCATCACAAAATCGATGTAATGATTATTTCGACGCACACTAATTGCAATTAGTGCTCACAGTTCGTCCATCACGTTCCTTAGCATGCCTGCATTTCATTTATACCATTCAAAACATACGATTTGTTTATTTGTTTGCACGTTTGTTCGTCTACTCCTCCAGAAGTAAGCCCCTACGAAGGTGAGAGTAAATGAAATATTGCGACAGAAGCGAGAGACTCACGGAAAAGGTTTAGTTTTTTACGCGGAAATTCTTCACTTCGCTCGCTCAATACACGCACTTCCGTGTTACAAAAAACGGAGTGTTAAATACTTTTTAAACCCTACAGCTCTGCCTTTGCATCAGTCACTTGAAGCAAAACCGATAATAATATTTGTTTGTTTGTGCGTCGCCAGATCAACGAGATTCCCCACTACTAATTCTATTCTATTGATGTCCGCAATGGAAAGTCCTCATTGGGATACACAACTGATTTGTGTGTATTAGTAATAATTCTCACTGTCTTTTCATCAAAGATACACAGTACTGATGACGTCATATGTTTTTCCAGTCACAATGTTTTCATGCAAACGGCATCTAGGCCTCGACATCTCTTAACCCTGGCTCTAACTAAATCTAATGAAAGCTTCGGCGACTGCTAACGGGAAATCAGATCTATGTGCGTGTGTGAATGTCAGCAATGGGTATCTCGATAATTCGTATTTTATCGACCGGCCATATAAGGGGGGGGGGCTGTCCTAGTTTTATAATATACACTTATTATGTGTGTGGTGCAGAATATGTTGTCCTTTATACTTTTTTTTTTGGCAAGCAAGTTTATTTCTACATTCGTACTTTGAACTTCAGTCTCAAAGTTCATGACACGTGTCAACAATGGCTGGCCGAAAACAAAATAAATTTTTATTTGCTATTGATTTTGAGATCCATACTTCGTGTTTCTGTTACTTCGTACTGATGCAAACCATGACGTCATAGTTTTTTATCAGGAAAAGTTTACTTTGGAAGGTCAAAGTTGGTTTGCATGAATGAGCAAACTATGACGTCACGAACAAACGTAATGAGAATTTAAAAAAACCGTTGACATTATTTTTTGCAGGTTTTTTCACATATTTGAGGGTAATAAAATCAAGTTATAGAGACAAAAATAGGCCTAACGGAAGCGTCATTTAATTATATTTCATTTGGTCCTACTCCCATCTTTGTGGGTGCCTTGATTTAAGAGGAGTAGAGGTACACGCACATCATACGTTAATGATGTATATTATTATTATTAGCAGGAGCCAGTGAACGATAACACTTCATTAGTGTTTTCATTATAGAGTACACATTTTCCAGCAATGTAATGT
Source organism: Lithobius niger (assembly GCA_023313725.1). Lineage (NCBI taxonomy): Eukaryota > Metazoa > Arthropoda > Chilopoda > Lithobiomorpha > Lithobiidae > Lithobius > Lithobius niger. The sequence continues at coordinate 95,891 of JAHWFP010215582.1, forward strand.
GTCACCTCAGAACCGTGACTAGCTTTGTGTATGTGTGTGTGTGTGGGGGGGGGGGGGGATGGGACGAATCAAATTTTCAGCGCCCGCAATTTGGGGACCCGAAGCATCTCTAAACCTGAGGATTTTTTTTGGGGGGGGGGGGGGGGGGGGTAACGAGGCGCAACGTGAACATTGTGTGTGTGTACGTGCCATTGTCTGAGACTAAGCCAGTGAAATTTCATTTGGTGCCCCTGCTGTCCTAAACCCCATCGTGCCCCAGACCTCGGTAGGCGTTAAACTATAACACGATAATTAGTAAAAACCAAAATGAAAAAAAAATCCTCGAACTGTCTGTTTTAAAGTTCTTTCTTCGTAATTTTTTCTACCAAAGGATGGGCATGGTCCTTTTCGACATGGTTCCTTAGCGCCGGTGCAGACGTGCGGTACCTCCATTTGCGGTATGGTTTACGTGACATCTGCATACGTACCAGCGTCGACGTTGCGTTACCGCCCGCCGCTCGTACGGTCGTATTGCACCGCAATTCCCCCCCGTCAACGCAGCGTTAAAAAAAACGCAATTGCGTCTCTGAGTACCATGGATGACTTGAGCGGTGCACACGTCAGCCGCTTACCGCAAAAACGTTACCGAAAATGGCGTCCAATTTCGAAGAAATAGACATGGAATTGTTTATTGGGGGAGTAAAGAACTATCCTGAAATATGAAATGTTGCTGCAGAAATGATTGAAGACTTATTGGGAAGTAATTAAAGAACTTATCCGAATTTTTTAGTTAATCTGCAAAGAGGATGCATAACATTTTCCCCTGGTACGTCTTAAATTAGTACATCAATGTACCAAAATTCGTCGCATTGGTTTTAAAATATATTTTATGTTCACGAGGTAGGCGAAAAAAGCAACATCGTCTCATTGGTTTCAAACCATAATTTTTTGTAGACGAGGTTAGGGAACCGAACGCGTACATACGTCACCGCAGCGGCACCGCAGCGTCAACGCGCGTTAATAAAACGCACGTGTGCATTGATTGGCTGCGTCACCGCAGCGTCGCCGCGTGTCCAAAAAACGCACGTGTGCACCGGCGTTTGCGCAGCTAAAAATTGGGTTTGTCCAACGACAGAACTGAACTCATGAATTCAGATTTTACGTAGTTGTATATTTTTAATTTCGATTGAACGAAACCTTGTTAGATATTAAAAAAAAAAATAAAAAATTACTCCTTGTATTAACCCGATTTCAGTTGAAATCTGGTAAATACGTACCATTTTAAATACGAGAAAATTGTGGAGTTTAACTTTACATTCGGACGTTTAGTTTGGTTTCGAAATGCGCAGTTGAGATTTGTGTCCATCATTCCACGATTTCTTTCTTTCTTTCTGGCTTCTTCGACTTCTGTCTGTGAGTGCAGCACTGTGGATGTTTGTACTTATTTCCCCTCTCTCGTTCCGACCATTGTTAAAACGATGCGGTTTAAACCCCGTATTCGCACGGCTGTAACAATGCTCAACAGTGCAGGCTGCATCCGTCTTATTCTACACACTTTTAGAATTCTTACATAGTTTTGCTGGAGTGAGTACTTCAGTCATATTAGCCTACAAACAAAAACGTAAAGTGTGCCGTAAAAAAGGGGTTTGAAGGTGAGCCGTAAAAGGGGTATGTTTGAAGTTTCACTTTGCTTATTAAAATGGACACGGATAAAAATAAAAAATGATGATTTTTAATTGAAATAAGCAAATGTACAATTGAGAAAATTGCATCTGTTTAAATGCTGTTGTATTTTACCAATTAACTTATTGTGTAGATGCAATTTTGCGTCATTTGTGTGTGGCAAACTAGGAGGAATCAGTATTTGGATCCATGCGATTAAAAAATGCTAGTATGGGTGGGGTCCCGCACTTACGCGAAAGAGAAAGGTCCCGACGTTTATCATGATGGTGGAATTATCTGCAATTGCCGTAACACTGGATTTGTGTATTTGTATAAACTTGCATTTTCTTCACTTTACAGTATACTCTGTCTCGGAATCGGCTACATCATTTTCGCACAGTAGTTGTAGGGGGTTTTGAATTTTGAGCACGTCCGTGGTTGGTATAATACGATCACATCGCAGTTGGTTTTATTTACAGGAGCAGAACCGTATAGGATTATCTGGCCCTCATCTAACCTACTTGCAAGTAAACAAACAGCACATGAACACGTGGAACTGAATAAATACATCCACCCAAAAACAAAACTGTATAAGCAATAGAGAATAGAGATAATAGAGAATAGAGAACTAGCAATAGAGAATGACATTCAAAGAGTGACGTCTCGGAAACCGTACAAGTTAGAGACGAATGGTTTGCGGCATTATGCTCAGTTTTACAAGGGCTACTTAAATGCTTTTTCTGCATTAATACTGGGGTTAAAGAAAATTGTACAATTTCGTAAATGCCATGCATTGTGCAAGATGAATGTGGTGTGTGGCGAGTAGAATGTGTAAAATGGCAAGTGCTTTTTTTAGGGTCTACTGGCCAAGTGGCGACTGCTACTGGATTGACATTCGAGAGGGTTATACAGTTCCGGTAAAAAAAACCGCCCTTTTTCGTTATATCGAGGGTCATAATAACAACCATGGAGAAATACAGTTATCTCGAAAACTACTAAACGGATTTTCATGAAACAAAGACTGAAAGGCTTATTAGATTGTCTACTGTATGTCTACTCATATTAAATACTACGTTAACTGGCTTAAATAATTGGCCGAGCGAGAAAACTTGATATCTGATGATATCTCGAAAACTAGTGGAAAGATTTTCATGAAACAAAGACTGAATTACATATTATATTTTGCTGCTTAATAATGCATGTCATACGTATAGAAATATAGCATATATCATAACAATGAATCCACTTTTTGTTTTGTTCAATTCTATCCAGTAGTTTATGAGATGTATTATTAGTTATCAACTCGTGTTGCTCACTCGGCCAATTATATTTGGCTACTTACCATCACACGTAATACGTATAGAAATATAGCTGATATCATAATAAGCAACCCAGTTTTTGTTTCATTCAGTTCTGTCCAGTAGTTTTTAAGATAAACATTTTCATTGAGTCACATGACATTAATCCTGCAACTTTTTCCGTATAACGAAGGCTGTTTTTTTGACCGGAACTGTACCTTACTATGTCGAGGGTGAATTCCAAAACGGTCGAAATCTTTGCAAATTGTGGAAAATTTAAGGGAAACGTGCAGGAATAAACAAAGCAACTAAAGGAGGATACGCTGATTGAGTGAGAGAAACGAATGAAAATCAGCATGTATTCGCCAGTGTGCACAAAAATGGTACCGTATTGAAGAAACTTAAGCATGTGAAGCATAGACATATTAATAAACAAAAACGTATCCTTAAAAGTTAAAAGTAAGGGTCTAAAAGTCAAAACCTGTAAGGAACACGGACAAGCTTTGACTGTAAGGGTCTAGGTGTCAGATTTGTCCAGTAAGACGCTGCTAAGCATTAGACCCTTACTACCCGGTTTTTGAGGAACAGCTGTCCGAGATCGTCCTATAAAGACCCATGTGATGATCCATGATAGTGGGGGTGTGGGTTTCCTACTTTGCTTTAAGTTGACATTTTTTTTCGGTTTGGTAACATGGCAGCGATTCCAAGCAAGACAACCTGCTACAAGCGTAAGCGTGTACACCCATTCTGTCTAAGTTACTAAGTCATTAATAAATAGACATAAATCACTGGAAATAATTTTAAGGAAAATTGGAAATGAGCCAACAGCGAAAATCATACACTAGAAATAACGCAGTTTAGTAAGCCACCTTTGTGCACTTACGTTTCATCGGAGTGGAACGGAGAGATTAGGGCGCTATGCAAGTGATCTTGGGGCGAACTGAGTAGCCGGTTCGAATCCGGGTCATGCCACTCCGATTTAACGTAAGTGCATAAAGGTGGCTTACTGAACTACGTCATTTCTAGTGTATGATTTTCGCTGTTGGGTAATTTCCAATTTTCCTTACTAAGCCATTAACATGATCACCGGGTAGTAAGGGTCTAATGCTTAGCAGCGTCTTACTGGCCAAATCTGATACCTAGACCCTTACAGTCAAAGCTTGTCCGTGTTCCTTACAGGTTTTGACTTTTAGAAACTTACTTTTAACTTTTAACAATACGTTTTTGTTTATTAATCCGTGTTACTTTGAGAATTGTATTAAATAGGTGTGGTGGTGGATGAGGGGTGGGGTATGTGTGGCACCTTTATAATTAATTTGTTGTTTGTTTTGTTGCGCCGCCTTTAAGCTCGGTAAATAGCTATGGCCCTTACTAACCTGGCTATGGCTAGTGTTAACAATAGTAACAAATCCTTTAATCTTCAGTCTATTTTATTTATTTATTTAGAACTTACAAGAGTTGAAGTCATAATACTATGCGCTCTATCTAATATCTAGCCTATAAGAACTTACTCTACAACAACCCAGCTACTGGCATACCAAGAAAATTTATCATTAAAACATTTCAGTCTATGTCTTGCAGCTGGCGTTTGCTAAATGGCATTGTTGCATAATAACAATGTTTAAAACAATGTAAAACAATCAATCT
>JAHWFP010215582.1:102517-131449 GCA_023313725.1 Lithobius niger
CTTAATAGGGGCTGCATTTAAGACGTGTGTAAATAAAAACTAATAATAAAAAAAAAACTTTGGTAGATAGGGAATGCGAAGGTGGAAAGTAAAAACAATACAAAATAAAATTCAAAAGCTTGCGTATAGGTAAAAATTAATTTTTAAAAATTGCATGACCAATGGAAAGGTGGGATCAAATTAGGAAGGGTGGGTTAGGATCTCAACTGCCTTACCACCAAGGTTAGACCTGCCAGGGACACAAAGGTCCCCGATGGTATCGCCAGTCGAATGGAAAAGAAGAAGGGTGGATGGCCATTTGTCAAAAAACAAAATAATGAATAAAAAACGTAAAAAATGTAAAGAGTTTAAAAGTCTTAACGTAAGTAGAGCTTCACGTAAAAAAAAAAAAAAAATTTTGTTGCGAAGCAAGGACAAGGATTGATCACTAATAATCCGCCTAAAAAAAAGCAAATGATATCAGAACAGAAAAGAACACGGCCAATAAATAAGGCCGATTGTCAAAATAAAAATGCGTAAATTAGATGTTATGAAAATTTCTTTTGAGAAAACCCACTTTATGAAGCGATCTTCTGAAGGAGTTTACACCTTGCAAATTAATTAGATCATTTGGCAGCGCGTTCCAAGCATTAACTACCCTCACTGCAAAGAAATTTGATCGACAGGCCAGTCTCGATCTGGGCACAACAAGCTTGAGATTGTGTCCCCTGGTCCAAGTAATCTCGCTCAGATCAAATAGCGGGAGATCAAGAGACAAAAGTCCTTTAACAATTTTGAAAGTTAGTATCAGGTCAGTCTTCAATCTACGCAGCTCGAGGGAGTCTAAGTTAAGTCTCTTCAGTCGTAAACTATAAGGCAGACGGCACAGCTCTGGGATAGACTTAGTGAAACGCCTTTGGACAGACTCCAATTTGTCAATATCCTTCAGTAAGTTGGGGGACCAAACAGGGCTCACATACTCCAAAATTGGTCTCACATAGACCTTAAATGCCCATAGTTTAGTGTAAGCACAACCTGAGGTAAAAACCCGCCATACCAGTCCCAAACGACGATTTGCTTGGGCTGCAATGTAGTTACAATGCATGGTTGAACCAAGGTCCCTGTTAAACCAAATACCCAAATCTTTTACTGAGTCGACGTGCGGTAAAGGTACCCCTTGTAAGGCATATTCAAAGTCATGATTTCCCTTGCCAATATGGAAACACTTACATTTAGCGATTGATATTGGCAATTGCCACTGATCAGCCCAATTTCCGACGTAATCAATACTACACTGTAATGTTTCATGTTGTTGGGAGTTTGTGATTTTTGCATGTATTTTTAGATCATCTGCAAATTTTCCTTGTTGAATATCAAGATTTTCACATTTAAACTCGCTTTGTTACTCTCGCTTTGTATTCAATTCCTTGTCACTAGGGTTTCCAAACCGGGTACCCGGACGATTTACAGCCCCAAAACCCGGGTTTTTCGATCGGTTTTAATATTGGCTCCATTTCACTCCCATTTTCGCTTAAATATTTTTGCTCCATTATTTTCACTCCATTATTTTCACAATTTCCCTCCATTAGGGAACGTTTTAGTTAAAGGGATATACCTCCCAGCGCCATTTTTCTCGATCCTCCACATCAAGTACGGCCCCAAAGGTCTATTTACTTACCGTTAGTCTTTCCCTTGCTAAAAATCCTTTGTAAAATGTGGCGTCTAGGAGATTTTCTGTTGAATATAATGGAACTTTATTTACTAACGACCCGTCACTAAATGATGCATTGCGCGCCTACAATAATCATGACGTTTCATCTCTGTGTGTACATCTACTAATTTTCTAATAATTACCATGAGATCTAAAATCTAATAGACTAATGCCCGGTAAAAATTAAAATTAATTATTCCAATAGATCGCCGAAGCAAAATTATAAGACACTAGCCTAGAAAATTATAAATTGTGATTTTAAAATACGAAAATCGTTCTGGTTTGTGACGACACAATCGTTGACTTGATTCTGTCTCGTGTACTATTCACAAAGCCAACCGAGACAGCAGCTATGCGAGGAACGCAGCTACCACGCCAGCCGACCTTGGTACTGTAATTGCTCGGATGATGATCTGCGCGTAGCTGTAATTTGGCACGCGGAATGTTATAAGGCAGGCCGGGTGTCCCTTTAAATACAAGGGCGATGCGAGTGATCTACGTTGAGTCTGCGTGGCCACCGTCCGGTGATGGGTGAGGCAATGCAGGAAAGCTTCCTCATTCTCCCATCGCCATAAATTTGTGTCCGGGCTGCATCCAGCTCTGTAAGTAGTGCACCACGTTATTTCTCCTATAGAGCAGTGACATTTGCCGCCATATTGGCACCAGTATGGGTTTTGGAGGGCATAACTACAAGGTGCACTACATAAAAAATGGAGGGAAAAACAACGGAAGAGCGGATTTCTTAGGCTTAAAATAACGTTGTTTTCTCCAACAACAAAAATCGCGCATTTTAGGTCAAAGAAATCACTCTTCACAGCATCGGATTCAGTATGACGCCCTTCTGTTTCTCTCTGCAGTGCCCCTTGCAGCTAACCCATTAAGGTTCCAGCAGGCAATAATACTACGTCGTGTCACTGCTCTATACGATTTTTGCTGTTTGGCTTTTTTTTTTTTATTTCTTTTATGCATGTAATTTACAGCGCTTTGTGTGTATTTATTTACTCGTTCGTTAAGCCTTTGTGTTTATTTATATTCCTTCTCCATGGCTTATGGCTGCAAGCATTCTCGGTCGAATGGAGCCCTGCTATGACCATACTATTATGTACCAATGCATGTCTTGAAGATCCAAATTCCACCCAAAATTTCTGCCTTTCCGTCAATTTTTTTTTTCGTACTAACTTTGACATTCCACTACACCGTTTTAATCGTTTAAATGTCTCGAGGAGACCTTTCTATTAGTGAAAGCGCCAAACCAATAGATCAAAATATTGAGAAATTATAGCAAAAAAGTTGTTTTTAATAATAGTATTTAGAAATAATGTTATATAACCACTGCAATATTTTTTCTATATATATTTTTTAATGTTCTGAAATAAATCCAAAACGTGAACTTTTTTTTCTCGTTTTGAGCTATGGGTGGTGGGGGGCGGCCAGGCAGAGCGGCGTGAAGTGTGACAAATGTAGCACCTGGTGTAAAACAACTTACTCCTGTCCATGGGATTCTAAGGAACCGTCGCTTGCACCTCCCGTGCAGGCTGATCCATCTTGTTTCTTTTTCAAAGATCTGTATGAAAGCTCTTAACAAATTGCTACCACAAGCCATAACAAAGTTACTTATTAACGAGACCGTTGTTTTGTGTAATAATACTGCCTAAACAGCAGCAAGCGAGCTGTAATTTAGCTGAACTACGGAATACTGGAACTGACTAAACCCATTTCTGGCCAGCCGAAAATTAACTGCATTTTTTACTTAAGCCGTGGATAAAAAAAAAAAAAAATTCAACATCAGTGTCTATAGTGTCCGCGGCCTATCTTGAGTTCGCCCCAGAACGAACACAGATAATCGATTGTATATTTTTGGTAGCAGAGTGCCTTGTTGATATCCAAAATGGTTACAAAAACAATGGCGGCCGTCGATTAAAGCCGCTCCCTCCAGGAAGACGTAGCCGATCATAAAAGACCTGCAGGACTCAAGATGCGATGCGCACACAATAGTGATAGTTTCTATCCTAGCCTTAAATTCGGAAAAAAAAACTGTGGTCTCTGCTCTTTTACAAATTGCAGTCGCTCTCCTTCTCTTAAATTTGTAAACTGTAGTCTCTGCCCTATACCTTAAATTTGCGATAAACTGTAGTCTCTCCTCTTTTGCAAACCAGCAGTCTCTGCCCTTCCCCTTAAATTTTCAAACTGTAGTCATTGCCCGAATCTTAAATTCGCAAAAACTATGGTCTCTGCTTTTACCTTAAAAGCGCCTTCACCTTTTTAACTCCTATACCACACGCCATGGCTGTTTGCTGTGACGTGCCTATCACATGACTGGGCTAGTCCAATCAGACGGCCAAACAGCCGTTGTTCTCTTTCGTCATTGGCTAACTCATGGTGACGTCACGGCAAACAGCCATTGCGCATGGTTTAGACGCAGCACCGTAGGAAACTTCGAGCAATATAAAGAAAATAGCGCTAAATTAAAAACGGAACAACACTACTCTCAGCAGCGCCGCGATTTTCTTAACTAAAACGAGGTCACGTGACCCACAGCAGCCTATTGGATGACGGAAAATCTGGAACGTGGATGCTGTGTTTAGAATATAGGCAACGCTATCGAAATTGTGAACAGGTGCCTTTAAATTCGTAAACTACAGTCTATGCTCTTTCCTTAAATTTACAAACTGTAGAGTCTTCCCTAACCTAAATTCGCGCACTGTAAAATGTGCCCTGTGATGTCCTGGGCATGGTCACACCTAAGCCCAGCGTGGGCACCAATGGGGTAAATAACAAACACGGACTACCAGTGTGTAGGGTACAGCTGAGAAGACGTTTTACTTCCTGTAAGGAGTGGTATATATAAACCTGTTCAACAGGAAGTCATGTGGTTTACAATATATACAATTGCATGGCCTAGTCTATTAGGTAGGTTAGGGTAAACTGGGTAGGGTTAACAATTAACATAATGGTGCTAAATTGGTGGCGGCCATTGTGGAGCCACAAATGACGACTCCACATGCCCTAAGCATAAATTCGCAAAAATTGTGATCACTGCGCTTGCTTTAAATTTGCAAACTGTGTTCCTACCCTTAGGGCTACTTTAAATTTGCAAATTGTTGCTTCAACCACAGGTTTAACACCTTACTAATTTTGCAAACTAATGTCTCCCTTCTTACGTTGTTCTATGAGCAAACTATGTTTGCCACACGTTTTAAACTTCATCTTTGTGCTTTTAATTTTAGATTCCAATTTTCAAAGGTTCTTCCCTGCCTCTTTTGGGAAAATTCCATTACAGTGGCCCAGCCGTCCACTTTGGTAACGACGGTCTTGGCGACGCTGATTTTAACGACGAATCCTTAAACATGAGCCTAGTTCGACCAGAACACGCATCAATCGCCTTAGTAGACTTTGTGAATAAAAATCCAGGTGAGTTTTTTTTGGGGGGATTGGATTAGGCCTATATTCGAAGATAGGGAAATTAAAACGGCTTTCTTCTAAGATGATTGGTGAATAAAATCAGTAGCTGATAAATGCTAGGGTAGTGCTAGTATTATAACTATCACTTCGTGTACCATTCCTTGTCACAAGGCAGTCTGGGAGAGAATCTGTGGGTTTCGTTCCCCGGCTACATGCCAGTTGATTCAATATGCCAGAACCTTATCTTACCAAAGCTATACCAACACGATTCAACTTTCTGGCGCACACCTGAACTGGCGAAGAGGCGAGACACGCTTTTTTTTTTATTTTACCTCAGCCGGCCTTGGTTGCCTGGATTAAAGGTACATGCCTCCATGTTGGCTTTCCCGCATGACTTAGCTTTGTAGTTCATAGTCAAACGTATGTAAATGTTGCAAAAGCCATATTTGCGTAGGATGCAGGGAAATAGGGAAACGGTATGTCCCTTTCATCCTAAATATAGGATTTTATAATCAGGATGGAAACACAAATGGCTCGATAAGTGATAAATAAATACGGATGCAAAACTATTTACGTCGGCATTTTAATCCCAGCACGAGAGGTATTTTTTTAGCACCCACCTATTGGAATAAAACCTACCACAGTGTATTGGTATCATGGGTTATCCCAGGAAATAGTTAGGACTAGCCGTTCAGCATTTGGCCGCATGGAGTCGCGACCCAGAACGAGAGGTGAAACATCCGGTAATATCTTCATGGACATTCCATCAAGCTCTACAGGGGTTCCTTTATGTCACTCCTGATAAAAGCTAGGAATTTATTGTAACCTCAGTCAAATTCACATTCCACAGCAGACGCCATACTTTACGCGCCTCTCAAAATAGCGAAAACTAGTCCACAATTTCCACAAATTTTCGACAGCTTTGAAAAAAATTTGTTAACATTTCTCCCGCTGTCTTCTTCAAGTGATAGAGAAATAAAAATATGTACTAGTTACATCACACTGTACTGTCCGACGCGGATTTGAGGTTCAAATCCGCGTATCGGACAGTACGTGATGTAACTAGTATATATTTTTATTTCTTCATCACCTGAAGAAGACAACAGGAGAAATGAATAAAAAAAAATTTTCAAAGCTGTCAAAAATTTGTGGAAATTGTGGACTGGTTTTCGCTATTTTGAGAGGTGCGTAAAGTATGGCGTCTGCTGTGGAATGTGAATCGATTGACTCTCAATGTAATCGCTGCCATTACGCTATATTTCGAGGACCTCAGTCAAACAAATTTTGGAGGAATTGCAGTCCCAAATTTCACCAAAGAGTATGAGTGTCTGCAGAAACATTCTGCGTACACATGCTGGGGACAGTATTACAACTTCACCAGATAGCACCTAGAGGGCGCCAGGGGCTTTATTTGTGATTGTTTGATTACTCCGTGCCTTAAAGGCGGATTGCCACCAAATGTCAAGCTGCATCATCTATAGAGCAGTGACATTTGTCGCCATGTTGGCACCATATTGGCACCAGTATGGGTTTTGGAGGGCATAACTACAAGGTGCACTACATACAAATGGAGGGAAAAACAACGGAAGAGCGGATTTCTTAGGCTTAAAATAACGTTGTTTTCTCCAACAACAAAAATCGCGCGTTTTAGGCCTAAGAAATCACTCTTCACAGCATCGGCTTCAGTATGACGCCCTTCTGTTTCTCTCTGCAGTGCCCCTTGCAGCTAACCCATCAAGGCTCCAGCATAGAGTTATATACAATAATACTACGTCGTGTCACTGCTCTATAGCCATTCGCCGATATCTAGTTCTGTCTATAGTCCGCACTGTAAACAAGCGAAAGAACACACAACTAAATGTCTTTTTACACAACAAACAAGTCATGTGACTCCTTAATTATTGAGTGTAAAGTTGGTGCGCTCACATGCACCCAAACTTCCGGATTGAAACATGCCTTTATTTTAATCTTCAGATTTTATTCCTATCCATGCTCAACATGATTCAACATTGCAAACAAAACTTGGCGTGATAAAACATCGCGAACATAACATCGCAGGAAAAAAAAAACATTGTTCAGAATAGACATCGTCGATCAAGGTAAAAAAATTTTAAAAGGACTTTCCACCCAGCGCCATTTTTCTTGATCCTCCATATCAAGTATGGCCCCAAAGGTCTATTTCGTCACCGTTAGTCAATCCCTTGGTAAAAATCCATTTTAAAATGTTGAGTCTAGGAGATTTTATGTTGAATAATTGTTAACTATGTTTACTACGGAACGCACGTATATGACCCTTTGCGCGCTTACAATAATCATAACGTTTCATCTCTGTGTGTGCATGTACTAATTTTTGAATAATTACAATGAGATCAAAGAGATCTAAAAGACTAATGCGGTAAAAATTAAAATTCATTATTCCAATAGATCGCCGAAGCAAAATTATAAGACACTAGCCTAGAAAATCATAAATTGTGATGTTAAAATACGAGAATCATTCCGGTTTGTGACGACACAATTAATGCGTTCATGCTGCTATTAGGCACAATGCCAACTGAGACAGCAACTGCGTTCTTCGCTGCGAGGAACGCCACTCCTATCTCAGTTGACCTTGGCAGTGGTATATGCGCGGATGGCGACCAGCGCGTGGCTGCTATTAGGCAGGCCGGGTGTATCTTTAAAAAAAAGTCAACTTAGCGTGCTTCTACAATATCGTATGGATAGTTGTATAGTGCCACACATCAATCATTTGAACGATGTTATTTCGAACGATATTTTTACCCCTTCAATGTTTTGTTTGCAACGATTCATCTGGGATGCCTCCTTCAATTCCGACTTCTCCAATCCTTCACAGTGAATTTCTCCCGTTCCATTTTCACAGGTGAAGTCATCATTGTCGCACTTGGTCCACTGACGAACATCGCCCTTGCAATCAAACTTGACCCATCGTTTGCGGACAAGACGAAGGAATTGCACATCATGGGTGGCAGTCCGACAGGTAATGAAAAAAGATAACCAACAAACAGACAAGCAAACGATTTAAAAAAAAAAGAAGTTCTAAAATTCCATTAATTGTTACTGTCACTCACAAAATAATTCCGAAGTGTTACTGTCAGTGAGGATTCATTTGAGGGAACCAGGCAAGACTGTAGAAAAAAAACCCGACATAAAACCCTATCTGATTAGAAAACAAAATCCAACCCGTTTGATGCTTAAGGTAAAGATGAACTCATCCGAAGTCAAAACAGCAAAGGGACACAAATAAACTTTCCAGTAAGGTTTCAGATATTGCAGTGTTGCTGTCCTGTTTAGTCCACGTGATACCTTACTGCTGCATTCAAATATTTTTACCACTTTTACTTTTGCACACGATAGATCAGCCAATGATTGGTGCATTCTACTTAGCTAAAATGTGTAAAAACTAATCGTCTTAGTGTGTTTAGCACAGCTCGAGTACAATTAATTCTGGGTTCGTGCGACTCCTTGAAAACCTGGAAATGTCCTGGAAAGTAATAATGAAATTCCATGCCTGGAAAAGTGCTTGAAAGTCTTGAAAAATGACATATGTATCATCAGTTGGGTGAGGAACGGAAAGTATAGACGACGTGACACTAAAGTGTGGCGATATGGCGATATGGGATATATCACCACAGTGTGGCGATATGGCGATATGGGATATATCACCACAGTGTGGCGATATGGAGGCCGTGCTCAGGAAAGTGGCGATACGACATTGCCAACACTTTCCAAAGGAAGAATTCCTTAATAAAATCATGTGAGAATTAATTTTAGTTTTTAATGTTAACCTACGTTCGTTGTTCGAAAAATAATTGAAACCCGAACTTTTTTTATTTAAGCAACAACTTAAGTAAAAGCAAATTAATTCTCACATGGTTTTATTAAACAGTTCTACATTTCAAAATCTACACGAGAAAATTAAATACTTTAAATGCTTACTACTTTAAATGCGTCCCCCCCCCCCAAAAAAAAAACAAGCTGGCAACTGTAAATCACAAATCTAACGTGAACCTGCATCGGCCTTTCGAAAAACACCAACTGACATAACGTATACGAAATATACATGAAATTTCATCGTTAAAATTAATCGTCACGCTATTTCCCTCCGCCCCCGCTTCAAAAATTACACCCACAATGTCCCTAACTGCCCACATAGTTCACAAGAATACGTGACCGCTGAATTGTCCGTGTAATGTCCCCCAGTGACTAAAGATGACGATGAAAACCGAACCTTTTCTTGGGCGTTATTAAGCTTAAAGCTCCTTCGCTGTCGTTCAAACCTTCGAATGACTTAAACGCGAAAACCCCCGCTCAGAAAGCACATTATGCAAATTAAAGAAAAACGACATATTACGTAAAATGAGAGGATTAAAAAAAAAAAAAAAAAAGATAACCTTTCAGGTTAACCTAGGGTGAACGACGTAATCTTTCATGATGAAATTTCCGTAATGTGCAACAAATAATAGACATCAGTCCAATGACTTAAAAAAAAACCGCGTATCTCCTAAACCTATTATTTTTTAAAAGAAAATCTCACCCTCTAGACATACACCCCTGCTTATTCCCCCCTCTCGCTCAATTATTGGTATCTGCCGCAAACCTGACTGCATCAAAACAAAATTACGCAAACGTGACGACACACAATTTGTGTAAACAACAGGCCGTCCAATTCATTTGCGAATGCATACTTTCCATTTGCCCCAAATTTTGTTTTTAATTTGGAAAGGTATAGGAACCGAATGATAAATTAGTTATAGTACCCGTGGCGAAATGTATGGAATTTATGATCCGATGGGAGATTTCCCTTACACGGCCAGTCCGCTCGAACTACGTTGCGATGACGTAGTTCTCACGGATTGGCCATGTTCGGAATATCGCCCATCCGGTGATAAATCCCGTACAGGTTTAGAGAGGCGTCTGTTTTACAAAGCTACCACGCTATTTGGCAGGTCATCTAGTATCGTATGTGTATACACTTGTGTGCCCCAGGATTCTGTTCTGGTTCCTTTGTTGTTTTTTTGAGAACTGGGGCTTTGCTGCACCTTCAGCATAAAACTAAAAAAAAAAAAAAAACATCCACAACCAGTCGGAACCATCCATCCATTAAGCATCCGTTAATGTGTGTTCAATTGTGTGTATTTTTATTCTCATTATTATTATTCCTGTCACGATTTTAGAATAGTCGGTGTGTGCGTTAATGGATTATCCTCTCAAAGGGGCGGCCAAGTTGACCAAAGATATTCTTAGCAAATTTTGGAACAAATGTTTGAGCAAGGTACATGTCAGCAACTAACGAGTATAGCCGACCCTTCCGTACCTAGCCTTAGGCCCATATTTTAGTATATTTTTGCACAATCTCAAGTCCAATATACCCCAAAGCCCCCACCCTCTTCTATCCTGAAACTCCAAGCCGGTGAATTGCCATGTGTGGACTACACTTCGGATCAACTCAAGGAATAAGTACGAAATGGTCCATAGGTTTGATGTGTATCAAGAAACACCCTAACAGATCAAATGTCAAGTTAAAACAGCACCTCCTTCACCTTCGTTCATTCACTGAAATACAGTAAAGCTTTACTTTGTTGCGTTTGCGAATTATTTATTGTTGCGAATGGTTGCGAATTATTGTACCTTGTATGTTTTAGCATTTGGTAACAAGGGGCCTGTTTCGGAATTCAACTTCGCTTGGGATCCCGAGTCAGCCGTAATAGTACTGCAAGAGATGCACTGCCCAATTTATATTACCACATGGGATCTTTGCTTCAAGCATTTTATGACTATGGTAATTATACTATCAGCGAGTACGAAGGTCGGATATATCAGTACATTGTAGCTAACAGCAATAGAGCAGTGTCAAGTGACGTCATATTGCTACAAGAGAGATACCTGCAAGGGGCACTAGATTGAAATGGTGGGTTAAACAACGGCTCTTCTAGTCAAGCCAGTGCTTTGAGAGTGGATTTCGTAGGCTTAAAAAACCGCTGTTTTCTCCAATCCCTTATGCTGCTTAGGTTGTAACTGGATAATAAAGATTCCACTTGCTTAAAAATGTCAGCAACTACCAACAAATCGACAAAAATCGCGCAGTTTAGGCCTAAGAAATGCAGTCTAATATCATTGGCTTCAGTACGATGCTCTTCCAGTGTACCTTGCAGCTAACCCAGTAACTGGCTCCACCATAGAGTTATATACAATAATACTACGTCGTGTCACTGCCCTATTGGGTCAGTAGGGTCACTGAGGTCATCCAGGTCAAATTTTCGGCCAGGAAACTTAGTCTGCGCAACCCAGTGGCTGATTTATTTATTTATTTGTTTATTTACTTGTGTGTATTTTTGTGTGTATTTATGGTTTTGTTGATGTATGGACCTAATTTTGTTTCATAGGTCGGGCAGGGGCCTTCGGCTTACCATATCACTCTGGACATTGGGTCCAGATATTAATTAATTTCGGGTTACCAGGTCAATGAGCTGGATAATTCTGGCTACCCCTTCCCCCTAAAAAAAATGCGTTGCTGAAATGGCAAAACTACATAATTAATATTTTGAAAATTTTACAGGAGCAGCAAGAACAAAACGTTTCATTACTTACGAGGTTTTGCACTAAAAAAAAAAGAACAGCCTGCCTGTGAAAAGACAAAAAAAAAAAAAAAACTCGTAACTAAAAAACTTTATTTAAAAACTTTATGTCATACACAATTAATGTAAATGCCTTAGGGATTAAACTATATGTGGACGGATGCTTTAAACAAAAATAATTCAAAGGCATTAAATCGAATTTCCTTGAGCTTGAAAGAGAATTATTTATAGAACAATCACCACGTGCGTGAAATTCATTCGAAAGGTGATAATGTCTTCTTTGCATCAAGAGTAAATAAAAGGGTTTATCATTGTTAGGGACCGAGCTACTCCATTTTAACTAGGGGCTGGTATCACAGTCACCGTTCGGTTTTTTGCTATTTTCAACTTTGAACTGCTATTCCGACGTTTGTAATTTATGTGGATGACTCCAATTAGGTTCATTCGAAAGGTTGGAATGCCTTCTTTCGAATTAATCTAATTGGAATCGTCCATGTGAATTAGAAACCTGAGAATAGCAGTTGAAAGTCGAAAATGCGAAAAATCGAACGGTGACTATGATACCAGCCCTTAGTAAAACAGGCGTAACACGGTCCCTACCAAGATAGACCCTTTTAATTACCCTTGTTGCAAAGAAGACATTCCCACCTTTCGAATGAACCTAATTGGAGTCATCCAGCTAAATTAGAAACGTCGGAATAGGAGTTGAAAGTTGAAAATGAGCGAAAATTTGAACGATGACTATGGTACCAGCGTCTTATAAAACAGGCATAGCTCGGTCTATAACAACGGTAGACCCTTTTAATTACACTTCATGTAAAAAAGACATCCCCACCTTTCGAATGACCCTAATTGGAGTCATCGAACTGAATTAGAAACGACGCAACAGTGGTTTAAAGTTGTTGGTTTGCAAATCGAGGCATGTATGGTTATTAGGGCACGTTTAAGCAGCCACTCGCTTTTGCATTCTCGCAGCTAGAAGCTAGAAATCACCTCAAATTCCAACATGGCGGCAGTTTTTATGTCTGCCGCCTCGCAACGAAAACAGCAAATAACGTGAGTTCAGAAGCGTTTGGGAAAATTGTTTCATCATGAGGAATTCTTTATATTATTGGCACGGATTATAAGACTGCAAGTATTTACTCAAACGATGTCGGATTTCGCTAATCCATGTAGCGTTGTTACCATGGCAATGTCACCTTTGCCATCGCGATTGGGTTCTAGCTGCGAGAATGCAAAGGCGAGTCGCTAAATAAACGCGCCCTTAAACAGGCCCAAATGGCCCAAAATAGCCGTTTTTCTCGAAAACGGTAGGAGATTAAAAAAACGTAATGGGACATACGTTGAGAACATTATTGCAAACAATTTTTATCGCAACATGCCTAGGTTTGTTATAGGAACGAACATTATGTTACGAACAAACACAAAATACGAATAGACATTCTCGAAAAAGTTCCAAATTGGAGTGGTTCACACATGGCGTTGAAAAATATCTTCATAGAGTGTCAGGAAAAATAGCACCATCATTTTTTTTTTTTTTTATCAGAATAACCCTAGCTAACCTAAACCATAGACCTAGCCAAGCTTAAACCTTCCCAACCCTTGATAAAAATGCTAGGGATAGAATTAGCATCACAAGTTCATCCGATCGTGCCCATTTTATTTTCACTTTTTGTCATAGGGTAAATTTACATAGCATGTTTGCCCTATAATAGTCAGCTATCTTTGGTAGCTGAAGGAGTGGTTAGTCATCCATTACCTAAAATTAAACAGAAAAAAATAAAATAAAAATTACATGTAAGTAATGGCCTAATTATGTATATGCCTGGGGGGGGGGGGGCGGAATCCGGGTATCAACACCACTGATCTGTTTAAAACTTGCAATAACGAAAGGGACCGACGGTTGCAAAAAAAAATCCTTCTGTCACACCAAACGACGGTACTTTGCCTATAGAGCTGTGACACGACGTAGTATTATTGTATATAACTCTATGCTGGAGCCTTAATGGGTTAGCTGCAAGGGGCACTGCAGAGAGAAACAGAAGGGCGTCATACTGAAGCCGATGCTGTGAAGAGTGATTTCTTAAACCTAAAACGCGCGATTTTTTTTGTTGGAGAAAAAACGTTATTTTAAGCCTAAGAAATCCGCTCTTCCGTTGTTTTTCCCTCCATTTTTATGTAGTGCACCTTGTAGTTATGCCCTCCACAACCCATACTGGTGCCAATATGGCGGCAAATGTCGCTCCTCTATGCAAGCTTTACAAGTGTAAAATCCTTTACAATCAAGCGCGAGCACAACTTCCTTCAGAGGTTCAAACACGTGGCTTGTTCGGTGACTGACGAGGATTTAGCTACGTGCTTAATGATGATTAAAGCCATCAATCAAGTATCGTTCATCATGATCCATCATCCGGGAATTATCACTTTTAAATCTTTTGTGAAAGAGAAATACAATAACACGATATATACGAAGATCACTAATGTTCTCCTTGCGTGCGTGGCAGAGTTACAGGGCAGATTTCGGTGCTTTTGTAGGATAACAACTGTTCAAACCCGTCCAAGTAAACATACTCTGACAACAGAAAATGACGCTAGTAATATTACAAATTATGCCACCCATAACACAGGGTGAGACGTCATCATGGGGAGAGCTGTAAACAGTTTTCACGTGAAGAATTAGGAAAAGTTTGGAGGTAGGTGGTGGGGAGGCCACCTCCATACTTTTTGGTTGGTTTATGATGGATAAAGATTTTAAAAAAACCAAAGGTTTTATTTAAAACAATAAGGCCGCTAAAAATGAATTAAGTGGTTCTCAGGAGCGCACGCATGGATATTGTCTAAAAAAGAAATTCTGATCACGCATCAGCACTTTCACCAAACGTTTCCTGGAGCCGATGACCACGTCAGATCTCTGCTCCATTCACATGATCGCCTCGAAACAAATCTAAGGGCCGTTCAGGGGCATGTGGCACAATTAAAAACTTAGATCTCAAGAATGACTTTTATCAAGTATGCACGCTGATCCTGGCATAGAAGCATAGATATTGTATTCCACAACAAAGTAGTGTAGGGGCTTATGTTGCAAAGTCAAGGCCCATGGGCATCAAATGTTATAGTGTCCACGGCGTATCTTGAGTTCGCCCCAGAACGACATAGATAGTCAATTGTATGTTTTTGGTAGCAGAGCACCTTGTTGATATCTACGATGGTTACAAAAACAATGGCGGCCGTCGATTAAAGACGAAGACGTAGCCGCCTCATAAAATACCTACATGACTCAAGATAGGCCGCGTACACAATAATTCTTGGCACTATGGATGTTTTTTAACATAAGGTTAACATTCAGATCATGGGTTGGATTGGTTTTTGGCTAAATAAATACGGATGCAAGACTATTTACGGTGCCTTTTGAACTTAAATGTAAGACAGACTGAGCGGGGAATTGAACCCATGAACTTTTAAACCAAGTACCACGGTCCTGTCGCTGAGCCGTACTGACATGGGGGTGTCAGTATGGCTGAGTGGTAAGACCGCGGCATTTGGTTTTAAAGGTAGTGGGTTCGAATCCCTGCTCGAGCAGTCAGACATTTAACTCCAAAAGGCAACATGGGTTTGCATCCGTATTTATTTAACCCTTCTGGAGCCCATTTGGCCAGATAGGGTTTAGGTCTGGATAGATCAAAATTTAGGTCAAGGGTTGTACATAATAATAATAACATTTGTTGCGATAGCAACCGGTCTGGCATGGACTGGGGAGTCACTAACAGCCAGCCATAATTACATGTAAATACAGCGTACATAAAACGGCCAAGGAATGATGATGGTAAGAGGTTTGGGGACACGAATGCCTTACCGCCAAGGTTAGACCTGCCAGGGACTCAAAGGCCTCCGATGGCATCGCCAAACGTGCAGGACATGGGAAGGGAGTGAAAAGTGTTAAAAGGCCCAAAATGATGCTGTGCAATTAAAACGTATTAACAGTGCTAAAAAAATTGTATGCCAGTGAACATTGTTTATGGTTGGCGAGGTGTAGGGTTTAGGGTTGGATACGTGTAATGAGGTTATTAAATTGGAGTACTCAGCATGTAGTAAAAATCTTATTGGCGAAATTAAAAAATTTGAAATTGACAGTGAACGAAAGATTATTTCGCAGGGAGATCTATCGGCATATAAAACGAAAAACTGGTACATCCCATGATCTACTCCCTCTTCATTCAGTCAGCGGCCTCTTAACTTGTGATCTAGATAAGGCTGAGCTCTTAAATGATCCCTTCTCCCAAAACTTTATTTTCGATAATAGACACATGCCGATGTTTTCCAAACGGACAAATTTTAAATAAAGAAAGAAATCACAAGGTAAAGAGTAAACGAAGCGAGCAGTCTGCATTAAAGACTGGCCTTGTGAGGATACACAATACACTAGTCTGAGAAAGAAAGAAAAGACTACTGCCCTGACTGGGACTCGAACCCAGGACATTCTGTTTACTAGCCGGGCGCTCTAACCACTGCGCTACCGGGGCTACAGGCTCCAGCCCAGCTAAGTAGCTGAGAAAGATTGAACAGCTACTTAGCTCGGCTGGAGCCTGTAGCTGGTTCCCGCCCCGGTAGCACAGTGGTTATAGCGCCCGGCTAGTAAACGGAAAGTCCTGGGTTCGAGTCCCAGTCGGGGCAGTAGTCTTTTCTTTCTTTCTCAGACTAGTGTATTGTGTATCATCACAAGGCCAGTCCTTAATGCAGACTGCTTGCTTCGTGGACTAATTTTACTTTTTGTGATGCAGATTTCCCGGCTGATACAGTCAAGGCAAATCTAATAATTACTAGAAATTAAAATGGTCATGCCTTAGGTCCAGACGGGTTTTCTGCTGCTTTTTTTTTTATAAGGGCTTTGCTTATGAGCTAAGTTTGCCCCTCACTAAAACCTTGAGTAACTCTCTCAGATCTGGGAAACTTCCTACCTGCTGGAAAAAAGCTCTTGTTTCCCCTATTTAAAAAAAGGAAACTCGCCCGTGCCTGCCAGTTATCACCCAATCTCGCTAAAAGATAGAACGTATCATTCGAGACCAGCTGGTAGACTTTCTTAAATCTCATGAGCTTTTTTTTTGACAGAACCCAATTTGGATTTCTGGGTGGTAGGTCCTCAACACTTCAACTGCTGCCCTGAGGGTCTTGATGATTGGACATTATCGTCAAAATCCGGCGTTCCTGCTGATCTATATATATTATTACACAAGATCCGTAACGCAGTCATCGGCAGCGCAGCAGCAATCTGCATCTGCAGCAGCTGCATACGATGCCATCTCCGCCATCTACCAACGGAACGGCAAATTATAAGAGTAGCAGCCAAGGCCCGCTGAGATAGTAGCTGCGCCCGGAATGCAACGGCCAGCAGCGCGAACATACGATGCCATCTACCGACCGAACGGCAAATTAAATGGCGGGTGGGGGAGGGAAGCGAGACGACGCGGAATGAGCGAGCGAAGCGAGCGACTTCGATAGTATTATCCTAATGGACTACGGAAAATCTCTTGACTCTGTCTCACACGTTAAAGCAACAGACTGCCTGCCTTATAACATTCCGCCTGCCTTATAACAGCTACACGCCGATCGCATCCGCGCATTTAACCATAGTCAAGGTCAACTGAGACAGCGAAAAATATAGCTACTATCTCAGTTGGCATTGCGCCTAATAGACAAGCCAGCGTGAACGCATTGATTGTGTCGTCACAAAACAGAATGATTCTCGTATTTTAAAATCACAATTTATAATTTTCTAGACTAGTGTCTTATACTTTTGCTTCGACGATCTATTGGAATAATTAATTTTAATTTTTACTATTTAGATTTTTAGATTTTTGATCTCATAGTAATTATTAGCAAACGGTTAAAATTAGTACTGCGCACACTGTTCTGCGCAGTACTGTTCTTAAATATAGTTAACAATATTCAACAGAAAATCTCCTAGACGCCACATTTTAAAACGGATTTTTAGCAAGGGAAAGACTAACGGTAAGTAAATAGACATTTGGGGCCGTACTTGATGTGGTGGATCGAGAAAAATGGTGCTGGGAGGTGTATCCATTTAAACTTCGTGCTAAACTTGCATGTTTTGGAATCGGTAAATGTTCTGGACTGGATTTCCGATTTTTTGTCAGACTAGTCCCAGTGTATTAGAATAAATTCTGCTCTATGTAAGGTAAAGCCTGTAAGTAGTGGCGTCCCCCAGGGATCAATCATTGGGACCCTGTTGTTTGTGCTGTACCTGTCTGACCTTGCAGTTGACGCTCAATTATTTTTTGTATGACGAACCTTTAAAACACTTTTTCAAGATTAAAAATCTTGGCATCTGGTTTACAAGTGACCTGGAAAATGCAATGTGAAAAACGGTCGATTTTGACAAGGCTGTCGAACAAATAAGTATCTAAATAAAGAAAGAAATAACATGGTAAAGGGTAAATGAAGCAAGCAGTCTGCATTAAGCACTGGCCTTGTGAGGATACACAATACTCTAGTCTGAGAAAGAAAGAAAAGACTACTGCCCCGGCTGGGACTCGAACCCAGGACATCTCGTTTACTAGCCAGGCGCTCTAACCCCTGCGCTACCGGGGCAGGTACTGGCTACAGGCTCCAGCCGAGCTAAGTAGCTGTTCAATCTTTCTCAGTGGTGACCTAAAGATCAAAAACAAACATACAAGGAGGGAAAGCAACTTTGGTTCTTGGCCTCCACACTAGAAATAATGCAAGTAGTAAATAAAGAATGAAATCACAAGGTAAAGGGTAAATGAAGCAAGCAGTCTGCATTAAGGACTCGCCTTGTGAGGATACACAATACTCTAGTCTGAGAAAGAAAGAAAAGACTACTGCCCCGAATGGGACTCGAACCCAGGACATCTCGTTTACTAGCTGGGCGCTCTAACCACTGCGCTACCGGGGCGGGTACTGGCTACAGGCTCCAGCCGAGCTAAGCAGCAAAAGTTGCTTTCCCTCCTTGTATGTTTGTTTGTGATCTTTAGGTCACCACTGAGAAAGATTGAACAACTACTTAGCTCAGCTGGAGCCTGTAGCCAGTACCCACCCTGGTAGCGCAGTGGTTAGAGCGCCCGGCTAGTAAACGGGATGTCCTGGGTTCGAGTCCCAGTCGGGGCAGTAGTCTTTTCTTTCTTTCTCAGACTAGTGTATTGTGTATCCTCACAAGGCCAGTCCTTAATGCAGAATGCTTGCTTCATTTAAACAAGTATCTGTTTCAATGCAGCCGTTCTAAATAGAAAAAAAAAATTAAAAGATTCTGGAAACAGCCTAAATTTGGCACAATACTATAGTATCCGCGGCCTATCTTGAGTTCGCCCCAGATCGAACACAGATAATCAATTGTATGTTTTTGGTAGCAGAGTGCCTTGTTGATATCCAAGATGGTTACAAAAACAATGGCGGCCGTCGATTAAAGCCGCCCATTCCAGGAAGACGCAGCCGCTCGTATAAGACACCTGCACGACTCAAGATACGCCGAGCACATAATACAATATACCGAGGTTTTTTACTCGGTTATCTTACACTGTCAATTTTTATTTTCAGGAACAAAAAAAAACTTTGTTAAGTGGCGATTCCAACATAGCGCAATTTCTTCGTAAAGTTCACGACAGCGGACGCAAGAACCAGTTAAGCAACAAACCATACAGTCTTTGCGATTCCCTGAGTATGACCTATGCCCTCAATCGATCCGTGGCTTCCGATACCTATGCTGCTTACACCACAGTTGAATTGTGTGGCGAACATGCTCGTGGACAGATGATCGCGGATCGTGCTGACATTTACCATTTAAAGCCTAATGCCCGCATTGTGCATGAAGTGAAAATTGACGAAGTGATACCGATGATTCGCCAAGGAATTATGTCCCATTAAGAATAATTTTGATCTGTAACTTTATTGGTACGTAATAAAATCAACTCTTAACCGTCTGTTTTAAAGTGTTCTCTTGTAATATAAGCCAAAACAAGCTTCAGGGCGCGTTTACGCAGCGACTCGCCATTGCATTCTTGCAGCTAGAACTCAATCGCGATGGCAAAGGTGACATTGCCATAGAAACAACGCTAAATGGATTAGCTAAATCCGACATCGTTTGAGTAAAAACTTTTAGTCTTATAATCCGTGCCAATAATACAAAGAATTCTTCATGACGAAACAATTTTCCCAAACACTTCTGAACTCACGTTATTTGCTGTTTTCGTTGCGAGGCGGCAGACATAAAACCGCCGCCATGTTGGAAATTGAGGTGATTTCTAGCTTCTAGCTGCGAGAATGCAAAAGCGAGTGGTTGCGTAAACGTGCCCTCATAAAGGTATTCATGAATTTTAGGAATTCTCACACAGTTTCTCATATAAAGCACACAAATCCATCTTGGTGGCGTGTGTCTAGATTATGTTAAAGGGAGTTCGAATCTCAATAACAATTTTTTTTTAAGTAAGAATGGAGGTGCGGTGCACCGTGTATCAGAGGCAGTGCCCCAATTAAAGGCGCCTTTTCACCTTTTCATCTCGAGCAATAAAAAGAAAATAGCGGTAAATTAAAAATGGAACAACACCATTCGCAGCAGCGCCGCGATTTTCATAACTAAAACGAGATTACACGACCCTACATCAGCCTATTGGATTATGAAGAATCTGGAACGTGAATGCTGTGTTTGCAATATGGGTAATGCTATCGAAATGGTGAACAGGCTCCTTTAAGTGGGGGAGCAGAGGGCGCAAGACACACAGGCCCAAGGGGGCCTAAATTTACGACGTAGAGGCCTACATTTTTACGGAAAATTAGTGTAAATAATTTAGGCTACAACCATAACCTCAAAGTTGTTTAGTCATTGTAGGGCCCAAGATTTTCCCATTTCACCATCCTCTGAAAATGCTAATTGCAGCACTGATCAGAGGGAAGAGGAAGTTGCGCGTGGGGGGGGGGGGGGGGGGGATGTCCGTGATTTGCTTTAAACGTATAGGTATTCAAGTTACAAGAAAGCGATCAGCCTAACATCTGCAGGAAAATATTGTGCTTCCTGATTATAGATACGGAATATTTATATATATAACGCTTTACTGCTTTAATCGTGACATTGTAGGGTGACTTTACACTTTAACATGTTCAGAGGCGCATTCCTAATTTGCCTGTTTGCTGTCGATTTCATATCAGGTATGTATGGTAAGATTTAGGCTGATATATTTTTAACACACGATTAGTTCTGTTTTCAAAAGGCAATCGAAATAGGCTTGCATTGGTATTTGTTTATCCCTGTTTATTCCTATTTGCGAATATACCGTAGCACTTGTGCAATAGAGTAGCGTCAAGTGACGTCATATTGGCTACGAGACACCATTTGGAGGTAATAGCTGCAAGGTGCACTAGATTAAAATGTAATGGAAAAAACGGCACTTCTAGTCAAGACAGTGCTTTGAGAGCGGATTTCTTAGGCTTAAAAGAACGTTGTTTTCTCCAACAACAAAAATCGCGCGTTATAGGCTTAAGAAATCCAGTCTAATAACATTGGCTTCAATAAGACGATCTTCCTTTCTTCCTCCAGTGCTCCTTGCAGCTAACCCAGTTACTGGCTCCACCATAGAGTTATACACAATAATGCTACGTCGTGTCACTGAACCATTTCGTACGTGAAGCGTGCGTGATTATCCAGATTCAAGATAAAAGATCAGTGAGTAAAGATAAACAGACCACAAGAGAATGATCAACTGAACGAAAAATTGAAAGTGAAAGTACACCAAAGCAAAACTCACTAAGCATTCCCGCCAAGCTTTTCGGCCGTTTGAAGTATGTGGTGTCAAACGGCAAGGTCTTTCAAAAAGTTAATCCCACCGAGTAACAATTCGAAGGTTAAATGAAATTTATAACAATGGCGTACTGCACAATTTTCAGTTATTTTATTTAACGTTTGAAGAGTCTTAGTCGGCGGGATTAACTCGGTGAAAGAACCTGTGTCTCCTTCCAACCAAAAGTAAAATAGCTTCATCAATGAACAGCTGAAATATAAAACAGTGGCATTAACAGCATTGTTCGACTTAGTTTCTGTTTCACCTGAAGCACTCAGCTCATTTTTTGACGCAACAGCTTGTGATGGTGGCCGCTACAAACAGGACATTTACTCCGAAAGCGTTTCCAAGCTCGATTTCCATTCAGCAAATACTCAAGCAGGCCCAACTATATCGTACAGTGTCTTCATCTCTTACCTGGCGAAGCGAAAGATAACTGGGTTACTCTACCTTTGTTGGAAAATATACATTTCCATGCTTCATCTAAGTTCAATGACATGCATTTATCTTAATTAGAACTGCCCCTGAAACATGTAACTTGCAGTGACTAGACACAGAAAGCATAGAGAAACAACCATAGCTTATTTCCTAATTATGGTAAAATCGTTTTGACCATTGTTGGAAGGCATACATCACCATCTTTCCAAGTATCGTGTTCAACTTCAGAAGATGAACAAAAGGCACAATTTCTTCTTTGTCAGATTGGGCCCTTCTGGCACACGACAGGCGTAGTGAGCGTTAAGGGTGCTTTTGTCTTCTCGGCCGCAGCTTCAGTGCACAAAGCAGTAGAACTTGGCTTGGATGCATCTTTGTTGGTACCTTTACTCTGCGTAGCTGAAGATTTTGAAGTGGGTTTAACGGCCTTGTCAGATCATGAAGAATTGAGTACGCGTTCAGTTGTCTCCCTTCCACCTGCTTCACTTTGGAAAGAAAAGAACATTAGTTCCTCTAAATCAAAGGCTTTGGACAGCGACCTTTGATTCCAATCCAACAGAACGGACTAAGTTGACAGTTTTAATAAACTAGGGCTGAGCAAAGCACCATCACTAACCCCCAAAGTTTCTAACGTCTGGATATTGGCCCACACACATATCGTAGACCTTCCTTAATACCCGCACCACATCCTTTCCGTTTCTAACTGGCTCTAAATTCAATAGTTGGCTCATGTGTGAATGAAAAATTAAATATTTCTGACCGATTTGATCTTGTAAACCTTTTACTGCAATTAAGTAGCTAGCGTCACTTAGGGAAATGCCAGTGATGGCAACTACTGCAATCCCACTGAGAAAAGAATGCATGTAATTGAATTTTTTCATGTCAGAAAGGTTACCAATGAAGGCTGGTGAAGTGTAGTGTTTTCCAACAAGGGTAATAAAAACTATTTATCGTAATTAGGAGCTAAGCTATGGCTGTTTCCCTGCGCTGTAACACTGTGCTTTCTGGTTCTATCCACAGCAACTAATATCTTTTAACGGATGTAGTGATAGTTCTAATTAAGATAACTGGGTTACTCTACCTTTGTTGGAAAATATACATTTCCATGCTTCATCTAAGCTCAATTACATGCATTTATCTTAATTACAACTGCCCCTGAAACATGTAACTTGCAGTGAATAGACACAGAAAGCAAAGAGAAACAGCCATAGTTTAGCACCTAATTATGATAAAATCGTTTTTACCATTGTTAGAAACATACATCACCACCTTTCATCTAAACCTAATTGCATCTATTTATGTTAATTAGAACTGCCCCTGCAGCAGTTAAAAAAAATGTAGCTTGTTGTAAAATATACGCAGAAAGCACATTGCCACAGCACAGTAAAACGGTTGTAGCTTAGCTTCTAACTGTGATAAATCCTTTTAATTGCCTTTGTTAGAAATAACATCACCTTTCGTCGAAGCCTAATTACATTAATTTATCTTAATTATAACTGCCACTGCAGCAGTTTCAATATGTAACCAGTCGCGAATAGATGCAGTAAACACGGTGCTGCAATAGAGAAACAGCTGTAGCCCCTAACTACAGTAAATAATTTGTATTACTGTTGTTGGAAAATGGACATCTCCACTTTTCATCTAAGTCTAAATACACTCATTTACCTTAAATGTTCCCCAAATTGCTCCTTCCCTACCCCCTCCTCCCCCCCCCCGGCGATCAATAATGTCCGATCCCTTAGCACCTTGAAGATTTGTCGTACTACCAGCCGAAACCATGGCACCAGAAAGCAAGAGGAAAAATTTACTATGTAGGATCTTTACCTAGGATCTTTACGCTCCACAATCGACCTGAGCACGAGGCATCAGAAGGCCCTTCTCTTCCCGAAATGCTACAATCGGCTGAGGTCACACTTCAACCAGGGACCTTGTGAGACGGTCGTGCTGACTATCAGGGTAGTTTGTCCCATGCGTTAATGCCACACCACAATAAAAATGATTTACCGTAATTAGGAGCTAAGCTACGGCTGTTTCTCTGTTGCATCACCGTGTTTGTTGTTTACTGCATCTATTCACCACAAGTTACATATTGAAACTGCTGCAGTGGCAGTTATTATTAAGATAAATGAATGTAATTAGAGTTAGATGAAAGGTGGTGATGTTATTTCCAACAATGGCAATAAAAAGGATTTATCACAATTAGTTGCTAAGCTACAACTGTTTCCCTGTGCTGTGGCAACCTGCTTTCTGCATCCACTCACTGCAAGTTACATTTTTTAAACTGCTGCAGTGACAGTTCTTATTGATATAAATAGAAGCAATTAGGGTTAGATGAAAGGTGGTGATGTATATTTTCCAACAACGGTACTAAGTACGATTTTATTATAATTAGGAGGTAGGGTATGGCTGTTTCTCTATGCTTATCTACATCTATTCACTGCAAATGACATGTTTCAGTAGCAGTTGTACTGAAGATAAATGCATGTAATTGAGCTTGGATGAAACATGGAAATTTATATTTGTGCTTGTTTCACTAATTTTAAGGATTTTTTTCATCATGCTTTTCACAATTTTAGACTTATCAATTAAAAAAAGTTGGTTACAGAAAGATCATTAAGTAAGAGAATGAAGAGAAACAGATGTTTGTTTATGTCATTCATAGTTTCATGATTTACAGTTGACGTTGTTTCGGAAAGTAACACCATACCAACAAATGGCCCGAAGCGCCTTAAAATCGTCATTGATACTGAACCAGGACTGGATGACGCCGTTGCTATAGTGACGGCTCTCGGCCAATCTAATGCGGAGATTTTGGGGTTGACCATCCCGAATGGAAATGTATTCACTGACCAAGCCACGATAAATGCTTTACGAGTCCTGACTGCAGCCGGAAGATTAGACGTAAGTTTTTTCATTGCATGTTGAGGGACGAATCGAGCGAGGTTGAATTACCGTGCGTTATACGGACAGTCCATATCTGAAGCTTCACTATGGTTCTATACTTCACAAATGCTTGCCTCATTCCATTTCTGACTACACAAATTATCGAAGCGCTACCCTGCGTACGGTGTTTCATGTGGAGAGAAATTATCCTGTGAACGAGATAATTCTGTTTACTAATGTTCTGGTCGAAATCAGAATGATCCATATGACGCCAGAGATTTGTAGTGACGCTTGGATCCGGATTGTCCATGTGAAAAAAGTTATTTGCTGGCGGGCAAATGCCTTGTAACGCTCATCCAAACGGACAGCCCTGAGTTTTTTGCCCCTTAACTTTATACTTTTAATTCACAGACGGTAGAAAATCGTTTCTTTTTTTTCCAACCACAGGACAACAAAAAATTCATATGGAAAATTAGGTTTTGATTGGAGTTACCGAGTCCAAGAAGCGACATAACAGCCTGTAAATAATCAATGGTAGCTCTATCCTGGAAGTGAGCATATTTAGTTTTTCCAACAGCGGTTTCTGGTCTACAGAATAAAATGGACAATCAAAAATAAAGTGTTGTAATGTTTCACCTACCCCGAATTTTCAGACACGGCATATTTTATCATTCCTATTAATATGGTGAGTACACGAATTTAAGGGTGATCCACTTCTCGCTTGAAAGAGAAGTGCGCTGTCTTTGGTGTTTTCAACGAAATCCTCAACTCGTGGTTGAGTTTTACAGTTATATGCCAAGAGAGTGCTAAGGCTGAATCCCTAAAATGTTCGGAAGCGACTGCTTTCACCCAAGCGGACATCATTTTGCTCCAGGTTTTCTCGTTATCGTTAGAGATATGTGAAGTAACTTCACAATTGTAATACTATGATAACTCTTCCACTCTGGAAGTTAGAGGTGAAATGAACTCAAGATTAGGAACCTTCTTTGCAATCCTCTTACCCAACCAGATATTTTAATTTGCTAAGTGCATCTCGATCCTTAAATTTTGGTCATCCCATGTTCCCCTGGCATGCGATAGAGAGCTGAGCTTATTCCCTCCTAAGAGGAAACGACCCAGCCTGTTTTGAATAAAGTTCAATTCTGAAAGAAAGCTACTGACAGAGTTAAGTATTTCATTCTCATAGGTTAAGGCATGGGCTATAACAATTTCCATAAAGTTGGCCCAATAAGATGCTTATTGTGACTTCTGCAGGCTACACGTTTAACCCAACGACACAATTTATTAGCTTTTGATATATAAGTAGCGTTATGTTTCTTAATTGCTGCCTAAGGCAACCCCAAGATTCACATATTCCGAGCACTCTGCAATTTCTAAGGAATTTGTATATGGAAGTTATGATTGCGCATGTGTCGTTAGTTTGCAAATTTTCTGCTTGGTGACAGGAGATGGCAGCACACATGGAAACAAACATATGCTATATTTTAGTTGCCTTTTTGGGCATTGTGGTACGGCCTTGACTTTAGGAGGCTTTGGTTAACGTCAGACAAGGAGTTGATTTCACATTTTAAGGATCATGTTTCATCCTGAAATTTTCATAGTTTAACTCCATCTGGCAGGTAAGGTGTGCAAAACCCATGCAGGAATCCATCCTGGGATTTTGTAGGCGACGTAACACTGGTCGATTAAGATACAGGTGTAAGCATTCAGAAACACTCCTGTGTATACCCTACTGCTGTGTGGTACCGAATACATGCAGATTTTGCTGGCCCCCACTGAAGGAATAAGTTACCTAGTCATTGCTTGCACCCATTATAAATTACAGTTTCTTTATAAAATTAGGATGTTTGTGTATGAAATCAACTACGTCTGCAAAGATTACGCGCATATTCCAGGGATTATTTGCGACTTGTAAAGTTTTGGTTGGATAATGGGCCTAATTTAGTTTCCAAAGAATTTGAATACTTCTTAAAAACATTTGGTGTTTGTCATACCCCGAGCACTCTGTTTTACCCCCAGTGCAATGTGGTAATGGAAAATGTAGTAGGTTCCTTCAAGAAACCCCTAAATGCAAGAAGTCTAAATAGGGAGACGAGCATATACTATCTTGTGGCAGCGAGGACCATAAAACATTTTAGCATGTTGTTCGTACAACGTGATCCTTGTGCATGTCTATCATTATTATTGCCGAATACTGCTTTACCAGCATTCAAAGAGAACGTTCAAAGAAAACGGCGTTTTTTGGGTGCAAAATTTCGTTCCGGGAGCTTCCCGCACATGGTTTTAGTCTTCTGTAATTAAAAAGGTTACCTAAAATTGTTTCCTAATCGTTCCATACCGTAGCCATCTACGTATCGGTATTCAATCAGCTGATAATTACGCGTCTTCTGAGAACCCGGGAACCGGGTTTTAGAATTGTGACTTACATGGTCATGGCCCCAGGTGCCCCATTCAATCCAGACTGGGATGATTTTGTCTTCAGCTTCTCCTGGTTCGTGTGCTTTGCTGCCACAAGTCTTTAGTGCAGTTACCGAAGGCATGACTGGAAAAAGTGCACCATTGAGTTTGGGGCGTGCCTTCCCCTGGCATTGCTTCTCTGTTGCTATGCGCTAAGCTTTGCCTGCTACACAGATGTGTGGAAATGGGTTGGGTGCATCACTTAAACTTTCCGGGTCGGGGGTCCCCCAACAAAGGTTGGCGCCAATCGGCTCTATATCATGAGGCTCCAGAGCGATTAAACCTTTAACGTTAAACCTCTAGAACTCAGTTGAGTCTCGTTTTATGTTTTTTTTTCTATTTGCTATTCCTTTACCTGTTTGATAAGTTTAGAGATATATTTAAATTGTTTGTTTTGTTTTGGTTGAATGACTTTTTCGGGGGAACATTGATTGTTGTGTTTAAGGTTATCTACTTATTCGTCTAGACACACTGCACCTTCCCGTCCCCGTAAATTCATCACTGAGTCAAAGGTATTGAGGATTCCCTCATCATTTTGTAATTCACTTAGTTCTACGATTAATTATGCATTTCTGATCACAGATTCCAATATTCAAAGGTTCTCAGCTCCCGTTGTTGGGAACGTTCCAGTACCAGGGTTCTGATGAACACTTCGGGAAGGATGGATTTGGCAATGCCGATTTCAGTGACGAAGTTCTGAACATGAGCCTTATTCGACCAGAACCGGCAGCAATTGCCTTAGTCAACTTAGTTAATGCAAATCCTGGTAAGTGATGTTAAGGTGGAAATTCTGACTCAATCAGCCAGGTAAGCAATGTTATGACAGTACTGAAGTCGTTTGTCTTGTACAGAGTGACGATTGTCAAGCATTAGGAAAGGGTTGGTTTTGGAACGTTTCTTAACGAAAGGTTCGTGCAGATTTCTGTGTAGATGGAAGAGCGTGGAAGGATTGGGGAATATAACGCAGCTTCGGGAAGTTTGGGCATGCATTAGCCTGTGGTTCTGGTGTGATGAGCTGGAATGATTAGCTAAATTACGATGAATGCGCACCTTGGCACCCTTTTTTCCAAAGTGGGGCATAAGACAGACTGGGAGTTGGAATGTTTTGATTCTAGCTGCCCTTTTGTGTTTCCAACATGACGGATGCCGGAGTGAGCCACCCTTAACGAATTTCGCATTAATTTCAGATCTGGTTGAAATAAAATTTCCATCATCTTGAATAGTTATCATGAACCTTCTCGGGCACCTTCTCGGGCACTTATTGTGAACGTAGTTTCACAATTATAAGTGCTTTAGCAGGATAGTAACTGGTTCATGGCCTTGAGCGGTTATCACTGACAGTGTTCAGTTGAGTGCATGTCATAAACAGGGACGACATGAGAATCACTTTACTGGGGAGGCGACAGTGGGGCAGCAATTTTAGCCAGGGAGGCAAACCCAAAAAAAAGAGAAAAAGTAAAAATAACAATCTTGCAATTCTTTCTCACACTCAACGTTTTTAACTGTTTTTTACACAATTTTGTTTGGAATAGTTTTAAATACAGCTGAAAAAAGGTGATTTTACAACTCTCGCAGTAACAACTAGGCTTCATTGATGTGACCTCAAGTCCTTCCTGTCGCCGTGAAAGAAACTAACATAGTTTTTTTTAAGTAACCGGAATTTTCTTCG
>JAHWFP010215583.1:0-19929 GCA_023313725.1 Lithobius niger
GGTGTGGTGCGGTGGTGGTGGTGGTTAGATAGTGACAGCACAAAATAAGTTGCCTCGCTCTGTGGCGGCGCCACTTTGCATTCTCAACGGACATCTCAAACCAGCAAAACACAAGAGCCGCTCTCCGGTGGCTGGCACACGTTTTCCCAATTGAGACAATCTCACCCTCGTCCGATGCCAACAAAAATAATAACAACCAACATGCAAGACCATCAATAAGCCTGTCAGAGAAAGATTAACACTGCACGACAGATTTAGCCATAACTGATGAATGGCTTCCGACTGAATTCGTTTTGCACAGAGATGCAAGCGCTACAAAAGACGCAGCCCACACAGCCATCTTACTACATAAAAATATGTAAGTGATATTCTTACTTCAAATCATGACTTCCAATTAACCAGATGTGTTTAATTAGGTTAACTGGGAGTGATGATGATTTGTAGTAACAATGCTTATGGAGGTTTTGCTTCTCTATTCATTCATCTGTTAAAGCAACATACTGCCTACCTTATAACCTTCCGCCTGCCTCACAACACCCACGCGACGATCACATCCGCGTATTTACCACTCAGGGGTGCAGAAAATTTTTACTGGACAAAATTTCCCACAAAACTTTTCTACAGAGTTTTCAAATTTCCACAGCCTTTCACTATGTAGGTAAGCCATTTTTCAGTGAATTTCCTCAGTTCTCTCAAATTTCCCGCGAACCTTGTTCTAGCGTTCTGGCATATTCTGCACTTCTGCCACAGCTAAGGTCAACTGAGACGGTAGATTCGTTCCTCGCAACGAAAACGTAGCTACTGTCTCAATTGGCACTGCGCCTAATAGTCCAGCCTGCGTGAACCCATTGATTGTGTCGTAAAAAACCGGAATGATTCTCGTATTTTAAAATCACAATTTATAATTTTCTAGGCTAGTGTCTTATAATTGTGCTTCGGCGATCTATTGGAATAATTAATTTTAATTTTTACCGCATTAGTCTATTAGATTTTAGATCTCGTGGTAATTATTAGAAAATTAGTAGATGTACACACAGAGATGAAACGTCATGAGTATTGTACGCGCGCAATGCATCATTTAGTGACGGGTCGTTAGTAAATAAAGTTCCATTATATTCAACAGAATATTAAAACGGATTTTTAGCAAGGGAAAGACTAATGGTAAGTAAATAGACCTTTGGGGCCGTACTTGACTGTGGAGGATCGAGAAAAATGGCGCTGGGAGGGATATCCCTTTGACCCCGAAATGGGCCATACAGGGCATTATTATACAACTAGTGGAAGCCCGTGCTACGCACGGGTGGTGTTTGATGGACCGTTAAAAACACTGGGACGATTTCCTTCCTCATGTGTTTGTTACGAAATGCGTGTATCCCGTCTATGCGTGTACCCTGGCTAGCAAACATAGTTTTTCGTTTGCTTCATTCCCTCATTCAGCATATCCCTTGTTCCGGAGTCCATACACTTACATTAGCTATGATTCTTTCATGCAAAAATGGTTGGAATACGCGTTTGTACATCTGAAATAAATAAATACGCCTTTGTGCATGTGAAATAATAAATACGCCTTTGTACACGGGAAATAAATAAATACGCCTTTGTACACCTTAAATCAATAAATAAGCATTGGAGACATTGTAAGCGAGGATTAAACAAACGAAGTTTCAACAATCAGCAAGAGGGCGAGCGGGCTCATTCTTCCCACGGTAGCAAAGAAAAAGGGCGAGCGACCGACAATGAAACGGATATCTGCTCTATCAATTACTTGCGGCCGTCTTGTGGCCGTCTCGTTGCCGTCCATCCTACGCGACAACTCGATTTTAAAATAGGCAATTGGAGACATTGTAAGGGAGGATTAAACAAACGAAGCTTCAAGAATCAGCAAGAGGGCGAGCGGCTCATTCTTCCCACGGTAGCAAAGAAAAAGGGCGAGCGACCGACAATGAAAACGGATATGTGCTCTATCAGTTACTTGCGGCCGTTTTGTGGCGGCCGTCTTGTGGCCGTCTTGTTGCCGTCCATCCTACGCGACAAAGAAAAAGGGCGAGCGACCGACAATGAAAACGGATATCTGCTCTATCAATTACTTGCGGCCGTCTTGTGGCCGTCTCGTTGCCGTCCATCCTACGCGACAACTCGATTTTAAAATCGGCAATTGGAGACATTGTAAGGGAGGATTAAACAAACGAAGCTTCAAGAATCAGCAAGAGGGCGAGCGGCTCATTCTTCCCACGGTAGCAAAGAAAAAGGGCGAGCGACCGACAATGAAAACGGATATGTGCTCTATCAGTTACTTGCGGCCGTTTTGTGGCGGCCGTCTTGTGGCCGTCTTACGGCCGTCCATCCTACGCGACAACTCGACTTGCCGTCCATCCTACGCGACAACTCGACTTTATTAATAAAGATTGCATGCAGACAGAAGCACACACACACAACCAAGCCATCTGAAATTTTGTATAGCCCTGGATAACTTGAT
Source organism: Lithobius niger (assembly GCA_023313725.1). Classification (NCBI taxonomy): domain Eukaryota; kingdom Metazoa; phylum Arthropoda; class Chilopoda; order Lithobiomorpha; family Lithobiidae; genus Lithobius; species Lithobius niger. The sequence continues at coordinate 2,477 of JAHWFP010215583.1, forward strand.
TTGGTGTCATGACAAATTTTAAGAAGAGCTCTCGCCACGATTCTAATTCCCTTTCCCCCATCTCGCTTAACTATAAGGAAACTTCTTAACTTTGTTATCGAAATTACGATTAGTATACCCATATTTACTTTTTTTAAATTGGGAATATTTATTTAAACAATCTTGCAAGGAGTTTATGTATTTTTAAATAGTGTTCTTCTGAACCAGGGACCCTCGGAATTTCGAGGCCACGAACCCTTGTGTTTGTACTTTAAAAAAAAAATGTTAATTAAGAGTTTCTTTACAACTCTCCTGACCATTCTATGCTCCATATTGATTAAATTTAGGCAATTTGATCTTGATTTTATTGGTTTTCAATACTTTTTGACGGTTTTCACACTATGACATGTTCCGTCAAAAACTGGTTTCGACGTCAAATACATGACCCTGGATACTTGACGTTGAAACCAGCTTTGGACGGAACATTTCAAACATAGTGTGAAAAACCGTCAAAAATTGTCAAAACCAATAAAATCACGATAGAAACTGCCTAAATTTAATTAATATGGAGTATAGAATGGTCAGGAATTACAGCTATAAGGAACTCGTTAATTAACATAAAATAAAAAACATCAAAAGCTCTTAACTTTAAATATAATAACGGGTTCTTAACACTATGAAACAATTTCGTATGAGTTACTAACTAGGCCCAACTAGTAATGATATAAAGCACACTGGCGATGTGGCTTTACTAAATTAGACATTATTTATTACATTTCTTTTTGGCTAATATGCAGTATTTTAACAGAAAACTATGCCTACGGTCTTGGACGTTCTTTCAGCACTTGGAATCGGTCAAAGAAAAATTGGGCCAAAAAACATTAACCAGCAGACCATTTTTGCAAAAGTAGGGCTTTTACATAAAGCACCTAGGCGGCGGAGAATTGCAGTCGACGTCCATTTGTTGGTCAGTAGGGGCGTCGGACGAACGTCTAACTGGAAAATCGTCTAATGGGATAATTGTCTAAAATCTGCCCAAATAAAAAATCTGGAAAAGCATCTAAACGGAATATCGTATAATGGATAATTGTATGATGGATAAACGTCTAACTGCAGTTTCTGATGTTATATGTATAGCCGCAGCGAGCGTGGCAGCGCGAGCGAGACAGGGATATTAGACGATTTTCCATTATACGAATTTCCAGTTAGATAATCTATTCCGTTATACTGTTTTCCGTTCGTTCTTCCAATTATGCGATTTTCCAGTTAGACGATTATCCCTCGCCCCGGTCAGTATAATCCATTTGTACCTGGGGCACGCTACATAGCAACTGGCCTATGTAGCATCCTTTCCAGCAAGCGAGGCTGAAGGAAATAAAAGGCCCTTCTCACAGCTCTACTTGGTTTTCAGATCAACTCGAACAGACACTGATGCGATGACGACGCCAACAAGCCCCCCCAACTACAACACTACCAAAGAGAAACAAAAAAAAAAAACCCTCTATCCTATATCCAAGCCTAGCCTGCCCCTCAAAAGACTTCCTTGTTTCGTTCGGGTTCAATGAGTGGAAGTTTGCAACTGGGCTTCTGTGGTCCGGCCGTGTTTGCATCAATAAAACCTTGTAGAAAACCAATGAAGGATCCCATTCACAGAACAAGGAAAGGGGAAGGGAGGAGAAGGAGGAGGAGGAGGAGGGGGGGGGGGGGCGACAGGGGCAGCGATAGAATAAAGGCAGGTTTGCAGGGATAGGAGTGGACTGCACTGCCCGACCTTTGAACTGGTCACTACTGGCTAGGTTAAAGGGAATGGTCAAGAGGCCAAAAAATAGAAACCTGCTTGACCACCGCTAGAAACAACGGCACCACAGCGTCGCCTTACGAAGCGGTCAAGCCGGGGTACGATCAAGGCATTGAGTTTACATTATCCGGACCTCAAAAAAAAAAGTTATTTCAGAAAATGTTCCCACAAATTAAGGCTAGGCTTCCGCCTAAGCTTTGAGATCTGAGGTCTTTAACCATTGTACGCAACACACAAAACAGCTTCCATAAACCGTCTAACTCGAACAAAAGTGAACTCGGGCAAATCAGTGAAGACCGTCCAGAGCAGGGCAGGGCAGTCCAAGCTTAACTCAGCTTTTTGACGCGTTCCTAGCCGTAACCATGGCGCCCGAATGAGAGAGAGGGACAATTTTGCTAGGTAAATCCCATCGGAAATCCCTAGGTTCTTTTGCATGCCACAATCGACATACGCACGAGACATCACAGGGCCCTTCTCTTCCCGAAAATGCCAGGGGTGACTGAGGTTGGACTCGAACTCGGGACCTCTGGCACACAAGACAGTCATTACATGCTAACCATCAGGCCACCTTGCCCCCATAGAGCAGTCCAGAGCACTCCCAATTTCGTGATACTTTCTTAAAATTGCCTGGGTATTTCAGCAGTGACAAACTGATAAGCCTATGACCTGTTGTGTTGTGTATTAAAGAGGGCAAGACTTGGTGTTAAAAGAAAAATAGCGTATCAAATATAAAGACAAAAATTTAAAAAAAAAGCTGCGGAGGATGTCTAATTGAAGGAGAAGGATCTGCATGTGTTTGAGTTAACCGATAAATAAATACGGATGCAAACCTAAAATTTTCGTTGCCTTTTGGACGTACATTTCAGACTGTCTAACCGGGGAATTGAACCCACGACCTTTGAGACCATAGGCCTAAGTCCTACCGCTAAGCAATACTGACACGGCCCAGCCAAAAGGTAGTGTAAATAGGTTTGCATCCGTATTCATTTAACACTTATCGAGCCCATTTGGCTTTCTGTCCTTTTTTATGACTTGTTGACTGGTTTACAATTATCGTAAAAGGTGGCAGTCTTTGTTCCCGTTGGTGAAACTTCTGCAGCTGGCCTGTCTTTATATTTTTTCACTTTTGAAAATTGTCGCCAATTATTTTCTTTTTATCTTTTGGAATTGTCGTCTGTTCGGGAAAGGGGGGGGGGGGATAAGCATTTTTGGTGGGTAACGTACTCGGCTCGCAGAAGTTGCCACTCACGAGCTACTTTTCAGGTGGCATTGAAAGTAGGCAATGGTCATAACAGGTAACAGATGGCGCTACATGTACTCATTCTAACACGTTATTGCTGTTTCTGTACGATATCGTCTCGCACGTGAACGACAATATAGTAGATATTTTGTCTATCAACGAGCTTCAGCGATTCACTGAAAAAAGGTGATAAATATCCTTTTGGTGTTCTTCGGGCGATTCCCATTAACCCTTTAATGCCCATGTCGAACTGGATGCATTTTTTTAAGTCCCACATTGGGTCGGTTGCGGGATTCGAACCGGCATTCACTTGGTTTGGAGATGAGGACGCTGACCACTGGGCTGTTGCTGCTCACTTTGCTCGGGGTCCCCGGGGCACCCTCACAAAGCTCGCACTGTGCGTTGGGACTTAATTTTTTGCCGTTCAGTAGTCGTCCAAACTATTGGTTACTTTTGCTACCAGCAGCCGTCCAATATACTGGACGTTGGGCAGTAAAGGATTACTGTTGCTTCGAATGGTGCAGAGAAAACGTTATTAGCCCTTTAATGCCCATGTCGAACTGGGTGCATTTTTTTAAAGACCCGTAAAGAACCGGCATTCACGAATGGAGACGAAGACGCCGACAACTGGGCTGTTGCTGCTCGCTTTGCTCGGGGTCCTTGGGGACCTATCACACAGCTTGCATTGCGCGTTGGGACTTAGTTTGTAGTCATTCAATAGCCGTCCAATAGATTAGACGTTCGGCAGTAAAGGGCTCACGAACAGAAATCAACGAAAGTGAAATAACAAAAAAGGCGTAGAATCTATGTGGAAAGTTGCAAATGAACTGGTTAATAGGTACACAGTTATATCATGGTTACAGATAGACAAACACCAGCAAAGACTGAGAAGGTACATTTCCACCTAATGACCTCGTTCGTTTGGGCCTGATGACCTCATTTCTCCATTCACCCAAGTAAGATCCACTGATCATATCTCACCCACTACCAATTACCAAAATTTGCAAATTCTAAGGTAGGCTTATGTGGCACTATTTCCACTGGGTAGATAGGAGGAAAACTTCTGATTTGTAGGGTTTGTTTTACGTGTATTAAGACATTTTCGGTCATCTCACAGCTCGAAAAAAGGGAAATCAACTGAAAAGAGGCAAATTGTCATCCCAGTGTTCGTTGCTAGGAAATCCTACATGATACTAAGCACATAAGAATTAGGTAAACAGAAGCGCTGCTTACATGTTTTTTTTCTTCTTTGTTCGTTTAAACATTAAATTAAAAAAGTAAATAAATAAATAAGAAACAGATAATAAAACGAGTTCCACCATCCACGTGTAAAAATAGTTCACATATACCTCAACTAACAAAAAGCAACCACCAACATATTTAAAAAATATTTTGGTGTTAAAAAATGCCACTCAAAAACCCAACGCACAGTGCTTGGTCATCGTTGGAAAGCTGGCCCGCTGGTCGTAAGAGGAGACGCGTGAACAAGGAAAGCTGTCCAATGCAAATGACCACTCTGGACAAACGCTCGCCTCCTTGGAAGGCTATTAAATCACGCGGGTCCAACTGGCCAGTAATTTGGCCAACCAACGGCCACTGCACCGGACACCAAATACATCATCCTTTTCAAATTGCGGAACCAGAACTCCCCCCCCTCCCCCCCCCCCCCCCCCAATCTAAGCAATGCATGCCTAAATTACCAGACTTCTAGCTGACACCATACATGAAAGCTATCTTTCTGAATAGCCAAGAATGCTTGTTTTTGTTCCCTTTTGTTTGGGGTCGCACAACATTTGCAGATTCCAAACTTCTAATAAATATTTCCCCACATACACAAGGAGCTTACAAATATTTTAGCCAAAAAGACTGTACTGTTTTTTTCACCCTCAATATTAACAAGTAGCATTAATTAAAGTAAAAGACGATTTAACACAGCACTGAAACAGAAAAAGAGAGAAACTTGGTTTTACGCTTAAGAATAGCAGCTGCCCTAGCATTTCCGCAACACCCGCGCGCGCCCCACTTAGAAAAGAAAAATTGTAGAAGCATGGAAGCAATCTGAAACTTTACCTTAAGGAAGGGCACTAGTTTCGTAGACGACCACAACCACGAACCAAGAGTTGTTTGCTCCTTGGCTCACAGGATGTGATTTTCGTAGGGAAAAATACATTTTTCTGTTCCAGCAAGGGTCCATTGGTTAAAACTTTTTTTCTTATTACAGCACCGAGAGCCCGTCCATATATTACGTCACGCTTTTTGGCCTATCTTGAAACACCCAACCACCCCTTTGTCACAAAATTGTAAACACCCCCCCCTAATAATTACGTCACACCTCAACAGTCACTCCCCCTCCCAAAGTAATATTTTAAAGTACATTACATTTGTTGACACTTAAATTTATTGTATTTTTTAAATGTGCATCAACTAATGGTAACCTAAATAATAACCAAAAAATTAAGGTGATGTGAACGCCAAAATATGATGCAGGATTGTGATATCACATTTGGGAAACACCTCACTACTGTGTCACAATTGTCACAATAAATCAACCACCCACCCACGCCCCCACAGTGTGACGTAATGTATGGACGGGCCCCCTAGGTGAAAATTCTTTCCCATATTATTTTGACCTACTCATGAGTAAAGGATTCGTAGTAAAAACTTCGCTGTAAAAATTAGCCACATAAAAAAAGAAACACGCATGTGGCGCCATCTAGGAGTGTTATATTAATACAGATGCAAACTTATTTCCCTATACGTTTGGACTTGCATGTCACTTGTCAGACGGGCCTAAGTGGGAATTGAACCACCGATCTTTGATGCCAATGGCCGAAACAAATCGAGAAACAACATCTCTATTAATTTATCACTAATCGAGAAAACCTGTTTATTACCGCAAATCGCCTATCAAACGCCCATGGGCTGTAAAAAATAATTCGATAAAATCAGGGGGTGGGCCGTGACAAAGTTAGAATCTATTTTTCGAATCTTACTTTTGCCGAAGGAGGTAGTTCAGGCCTAACGCCAACGCGAAAAATTCGGCGTGTATGCGATCATTCACGTACGTGATCTGGGTTCAGTCTAACATTAATGCAATGCCGTTATTATAATTTGTTCAGGATTTTAAGTTTATTAGTTTACTAGTTTATTGATTTTGCTTTATGTACGAAACTTTCAGTCAATTCCTAGCAGAAAAATTACGATCTAAAATGCTTTAAGGTCTATTTTCAGTCTTTAAGGTCTATTATAGAGGAAGCTTTGCCAGGGCGTAATATATCACTCCTCGAGAAAATCGAGGGTTCAATTCTCACTCAGGCAGTCTGACATTCAAGTCCGAAAGGCAACGGAAATACGTTTGCATCTACATCCTTAAAACATACAATGTGCGTGTGTGATTGTACCTCTACTCCTCTTGAACAAATGCATCTTCAACAATGAGATTTGCGCCAAATGAAATATAATTAAACTGTTTCCTTGAGGCCTATTTAAATTGCTGTAACTTGCACATAACCCTCCAATACACGTAACTGTCCTGAAAACTGCTCATGACATCAAAGTACGATCAGACAAACTAATCAGAACAAACTTTGACCTTCCCAAAATGAAAAAAGTTAATTAAAAACTCACACCTAAAAGGGCAACCTTCTCACTAATTTCAAGAATTGTCGCAAACACACGAAATAGCGTTTGCGACATTTACAAAGGTTAGAGTGAATGTAGCAATCCCGCTCCTTGCAAGAGGAGAAATAAGAAAATGAACTAGCTGTACCCGCGCAGATCATCTGCGCATGCGCGAGTGAAATACTTAAACGCCTTCGTGTTCCCCCGAACCCCCCCCCCCCCCCGCACTCACCCCTTGTGTTGGCCCCCCCCCCCCCCAGCACCGGCGGTATTTTGTGGCTGATTGCCTGTACCACCGTCTTGATTACCACGCAGATCATTTGCGTATGCGCCAGCGCAATACTATACGATGTTAGCGTCTTATTACCCTTCTTTAAGGGAAATAAGTAAAAAGAAGAAGATGCCTTTGCAACATTACACAAGTCTGAACAAATGTTGCAAAACTGAGCCATACAGGAAGGAAAGCCAACCGGGAGGAATGTGCCTTTAAACCAGTGGCATGTTTTGCATCGATACAAAGCAACAGAAACACGACAATACACAGATCTCAAAAGCAGTAGGAAATCAAAATAATTTAACGACTACAATGATATTGCTTTTTTCACTTTGCTTTTAGGCCAGTTATTGTTGACACGTGTTGTGAACTTCTGAATTTAAATTTAATACACGTTAAAATTCGTGACAAAAAAATCATGTTGAAACTATTAGTTACATACTGAGACGGTCTGGAAATCAACTAAACTATAGAAGCATGGGTCGACGCCAATGGAGTGAGCGAAGCGAAGGCTGTGGTTAGCCTCTATTAAGTTATCACTAATCAAGAAAACATCTGTACTATTAATTCATTGCTAATCAAATACATTGAGGGTACGATTCCTGCGCTAACTTATCAAGTTCAAAAGCCATGGAAATATGTTTGCATATGTATAAATTTATCACATGATGGAGCCCATTGGGTTTCAGTCCTGTTTATGTTTAGAAGTCATGGACCCAGAAGGTTAAAGAAGTCATGGTCACAGTAGGGTGGGTTGGTGAGGCTAAGTGTGGACTTTACTAATAGGAAAGAACAGGGTCGGCAATGATTAAAATCAAAATGATTCAATCAGTGATTAAATCATTGATTAAATCATTAATAAAAATCATTGATTTAAATCATTTAAAAAAAATTAAAAATTAAATTGATGCAGAACTAAGTTGGATATTGGAATACTAGCTTAAGGAGAAAATAAAACTTTACTCTTAAGACTAACCTGAAACAAGGAGGGATTTCCCTGCATTTGAAGGAATTCAAGCAGACCATCATTGATTTAAATCATTTTAAAAATTAAAAATGAAATTGATGCAAACTATAAGTAGGAATTACTCTTAAAAAGTAAAAGATATTTTGAGTATGATAGCTACCAAATTCCGATAATTACAATGCATTTTATATATATATTAATAAACAAAAACGTATCGTTAAAAGTAAGGGTCAAAAAGTCAAAACCTGTAAAGAAACACGGACAAGCTTTGACTGTAAGGGTCTAGGTGTCAAATTTGGCCAGTAAGACGCTGCTAAGCATTAGACCCTTACTACCCGGTTTTTGAGATACAGCTTTCCGAGATCATCCTATAAAGACCCATATGATAATCCAATGATAGTGGGGGTGTGGGTGTCCTACTTTGCTTTAGGTTGACATTTTTTTCGGTTTGGTAACATGGCAGCGATTCTAAGCAAGACAATCTGCTATAAGCGTAAGCGTGTACACCCATTCTGTCTGAATAGGCTGGGATGATATTTACAAAGTTGAATTTACAAAATTGGCTTACTAACTCATTAATTAAGCAAGTCTCGTGGTAGTGGGATGTGCGTTTCCTGCTTTGCTTTAGCTTGAAAACTTTTTGTCTTAGTTTGGTATTTGCAGTAGAGTTCATTATTGGTTGTTGTCAATTGCTTTAATGTACGAAGTTCATACAAAGATAATAAAAAAATTCGAAGGAACAAAGGTCACAGAATACAGAAGAGTGCCAAATTTCACCGGAAAATTGTGTTCTTGAAATAGTTTAAACATATTCCAAGAACAAAAAAAAAACCTATTATAACCATACATACAAACGTTCAATCCGAATAGGCTTGAAATACATTTATAAAATTAGATTACAAAATTGAGTTACTAAGTCATTAACATGATCACCGGGTAGTAAGGGTCTAATGCTTAGCAGCGTCTTACTGGCCAAATTTGACACCTAGACCCTTACAGTCAAAGCTTGTCCGTGTTTCCTTACAGGTTTTGACTTTTTGACCCTTGTTTTTAACTTTTAACGATACGTTTTTGTTTATTAATCCGTGTTACTTTGAGAATTGTAATAAATAGGTGTGGTGGTGGATAAGGGGTGGGGTATGTGTGACACCTTTATAATTAATTTGTTGTTAGTTTTGTTGTGCCGCCTTTAAGCTCGGTAAATAGCTCTGTAAGCTCGGAATAAGCTCGGCTCTTACTAACCTGGCTATCGCTAGTGGTAACAATAGAAACAAATCCTTTAATCTTTAGTCAACGTCTTGCAGCTGGCGTGGTTGCATAATAACAATATTTAAAACTATATAAAACAATCAATCCGGTCGTTTAGAGCTTCGTAACCCCTGAAACACTTGACCAATTAAAAAAGGCCTTATGGAAAGGGCACATCTACGGAGCAATACCTGTAAAATGAGCTAAGAACCAGCTTTACAGGACAAATAGTTTGACCTGTAGAGAGGACAGACGAAAGGTACATCCCCAGAACAAGACCAAGAACAAGACCAAGAACAAGACCAAGAACAAGAAGTTGTCTATTTGGCCCCTCTCTGTATCTCGGGTTTGGCCGGACCGAATTGCACAATTTTTGGACTGCAGACAGGCCTTGACTAGTCAAGGCTAGATTCCAAATTTGGTTTAAAGATGTTTAATTTTGACGGAGTTATAAGCTCTCAAAGTTGAAAGTTTAACACAGAGTTCCTAGGTCGACCCTTACTAACACTGGCGAGTTAATATATATATATATATATATATCCTACTAGTACTAAATTCTCATGATATTACTGTTGACGTTTCTTGAGTACGAAACAATACCGCACTTAACTAAGTTAGCTCTCGTTTCATTTTGATGCGCTCCTACCCGCTGTGGGACATAATTATTAATTAGTATCTCATAATAACTGTTGAAGCTTTTTGAATATGCAACTGTAGCCTACTATTACTAAAAATAAATTGTTTTTTAAGTGTACAAGTGATGTCCCACACCTTTTAAATAAAGTTTGCTCGAGTTAAAAATAAATTGATTTAATTAAAAAAAATCATTGATTTAAATCAAATAAATCAATAAATCAAAGTGAATAAATGATTTTTTCCAATCCTGCTTTAAAAAGGCACAGCAATGCAGCGATGAACAAGCAATAAGTGTCATGATTCGGCACAAGTCTGACATCGAATGCTCACAGAAAACCAACTCGCAAATTATGATAACACAACACACAGTGGGGAAAAAAAAAGGAAACCAAGAACGACAGGTGACGTTTGCTGAAAGGGGTTGAAAGTTTTAACACGTGGAGAAAGAACCCGCAAGGCCAAAGTGACGGGACCAGTGAAAATATATGCTACGAGCAAAACACCTCGGCTACTTAGCATAAAGAAAAGGCAGCCCTTGAAAACCGTCCGACTTAAGCATAATTCATCACCTTGGGCTTGAAAAAAATAATAATGTGAATACTAATGTCACTTCGTCTTGTCAGTCTTTATTTTTTTATTAGTATTATTCAGATTAGCAAAATTCTTCATTCTGCAGTCGAAAAAATAATTATTCACGAAATGCTGCAGAATGAAAGCAATCCACGGCGACTAAAAATAATGACTTTTTTTTTAAATAAAAAAATTTCTATAATTTTTTTAAAACCTCGTATGCAGGTATTGGATTATCCCACCTATAAGCATGGCTGGGAAAATACTGCAGTACATTTATTTACAGTATTCGGTCCGTATACCAACCTTGCTCGGTATAAACTCGGTATAAACTCTGAATAAAAGCAACAAGCCATTTCAACACGTACGATCAATACACAGATTAAAATCGAAAAAACTGCACTCACGAACTTTTTGTGGTTTTGTTGTTTTTATTCCTGTAGTGTGTAGTCCTACTGGGTTAGATCGCTATACGGACCAATAATTTTACTGTAAATGTGCTGCACTGCAGTGCTTTCCCACGACATGCCAGGATCTTATCAATTTCTTACTATTATTATTATTTTTTTTATTATGTGGGGTTTCTTTTCAGTGTAGGGACTCGAAGAATGACGGTCCCCCAAAACCACCAAATACTTGCAAACAAAACGTCTGCTCCTAGAAAAAAAAACAGCAACGCAGCGAGCACTTGACATAGCTAAACAAGATCATTCCAAATGTCAAAATGAGTTAATAAGACTCCAACGATCTACTTCTATCCATGCTTGTCCATATTTATTAGAAGCAGATGTTCTTATTCACAGTTTTTCTTTTATCCTTCGTTCAAAACATCAGTTCAACGGAAATGACGTCACGTTGAACGCGACTGAGGGATTGTGGGAACTAACCACTGCACCAGGACGCAAAGGAGGTCGATCTTTGCGGAATTTTGAGCACGCGCAAGGTAGCCCTAAGCTTTTATAAGAACGAAAGGTGAAGTTCAACCCTGAGTTAGGGAGGGAAGGTGGAAAACGAGTTGCTAATGGAATTAGTATTACACCTTTTTCCTCACCAGCTTTCTACCTGCCCACCCTGATGAGGGAGTAGAGTTTGTTTCTCCCGTTCGTTCTTATAACGGTCCGAGTATACATTTTAGCGAGGTAGCTTAGCGATTTATCAAAACACGTCGGACAAAAGCATGAATTTTTTGTGTGTGTTAACGCACATTTTAAGCCCAACCACAAGTCCCTGAGACCTCTGTGAGCCGAGCTATTCAAGAGTATGGGTAATAAGAAAATGGGCTGCTCCATGCATAAGTTACACTGGGCTGGAGAACGCTTTATATACCCGAATATGTTAATAGTAACAAAATTGCATACAGTGAAGTGCTTTTCACGACCAGTAATAAACCGATCAATATAATGTCTAAAACTCACTATGGCAGTTCTATACATCACTTATGACACATGATCTATGACAAAATGTCGAAAATTCCAACCGGAAGTGGATAAACGGCTCACTTCCGGTAAATAGTCGATCACGTAACTCCTAGACCATTTAACCGATAGGTCTCAAATTTTGCAGGCATATTCTGGAGACCATTTACATAAAATAACATCTAATGACATTTTATCCTAACTCTACTGGAAGTAGTAGCAAATGTCAATCCCAGGAGGATTTTTTTACTCGTATACATAATTGCTAAACGGGTTCGTTGGCAGGTTTCAAATTTTGCACATACCTTCCTTACATCTACGACAAATAATGTTCTGTTACAATGTAGCAACTCCCGGAAGTGAATGAGTACACATATCACTTCCAGTGAATAATCTATTAAGCGGATTTCGCATTGGTAAATTCCAGTGGCCCTGGCCATGCTAAGGAGGGCTGGGCACCGTTTTATTAACCAATACGAAATCGGGCCGGCCTAGGACAGCTTTATTTACCAACGCGAAATCAACTTAAGAGACGGAGCCGGCCAGCGCCGCTTAAATCAGAATGGTTTACGAATGGTGCTACAGTATAGAGGCAGAAAGTGGAACGTGTCAAGTACCACAAACCGACACGTGGCGGTGATGTAAATCGTGACCAGCGAGCCGTGGAATTAACCAACGCGAAAGCGGGCCGGCCAACCAGTAGTGGCCCAAATCGGCACTGGCCGGCCCGCCCCAGTCCGGCCTGGCTGTTTGAATTTATCAATGCGAAATCAGTATATGACATAGCAGCTTCCTTATTTTGCTGGCTCATTCAGCGACACGGTAAAATAATTCCGAAGAAAGTTAATTTTCCTTACATTTCAGGCTGTGATGAAGCAGGGGCACAGGAATTAATTAGACGACTAAGCAGTAAACAATACGTGGGGAATTGTGTTCAATATATAAAAAAATAAAAGCAGATTTATTGCATTCTCTAAAGCCTGTCATAATTCTAAAAACTCCATTAGTGATGTACAAGGTTTTTCTTGATAATAATAAGGAGTTCTGCGCTGTTTTTGTGCTACCTACCATAACAACAGATGAATGCATTGGAACCCCGCAAAGTTTTTGAACCCCATCAGCAGCAACAATTATAAAATTGAGAGGGCACGAAAACTAACGTCAAAGAGAACATAGGCAGACAGCGAGACTTTGCAGAGCCTATCTCCCAAGACGCTAGAAACTTCCAAAAGCCCTGCTATTTGCTTCTTTTGTGAAGCCCCCAATGTAAAAAATGTTGCATCCATTTTCTACAGTTTACAGTGTAGGAAGCTATTTCCACCTATAGCATCGAGCTCATAATTCTTGCTCGGCTTGTTGCTGTAGGTTTGCTCTCCAGTTATAGGACCAGTGAATGTTTCTGTAAACTGCGTAACACTGAAGATGATATTTTGCTTCGATAACAATCAGATCACCATTTGGTAACTTGTTCAATAGTTGAGTATCATTTTTATCTGTTGCCATTTTTCTTAGTGACTTGTCCAAACTGAATGTGTTGAACTCATGAAGACGTTTACTGGAGGCATCACAAATGAAGCAAATAGGTTTTTTGGAAGTTTCCTGCTTCTAGGGACGTGGACTCTTCAACGTTGTCTTTTTGCTCAGAAGTTCGGAATTGATGGACGGTTGGTGGAAGGACTGTGCCAGGAAGCATCATTATCATAAAAACTTTGTGGGGTTCCAGGACATCCACCAGTTATCATGGTAGGTGGCACACCAAAAACACAGAACTTTTCATACTTTCTCAAGAAACGCCTTAAATACCACTAATGGAGTTGTCAGATTTTTGACAGTCTATGGGCAAATGCAATGTCACTTTTTTTTTTTTTTTTTTTAACCCATAACCGCCTAGATACGAACGTACGCCTTCAACGCGTAACAGCGAAAAGCTAAGTCCCAGCGCGAGCTTTGTGAGGGGTCCCCGGGGACCCCGAGCAAAGCGGGCAGTCACAGCCCAGTGGTCAGCATCGTCGGCTCCAAACCAAGAGAATGCCGGTTCGAATCCGAGAACCGACCCAAGTACCATATGGACTCTAAAAAAAGGGGTCTAAAGTTCTTTCAGGCGGTTATGGGTTAACCTCTAGCACACAATTCCTAATTTATGGGTTTTGAGGCTTACTCACCTAATTAATTCCAGTGCCCCTGCATCATCACAGCCAGGAATATAAGGAAAATAAACTTTCTTGAGCATTATTGTAACCATACTTGACTGTTGCAATTGGAGGAATAAATGCTATATGTCGTAATTCTATACGTCGTAATGCTATATGTCGTATATATCGCCAGTGTTAGTAAGGGTCGACCTAGGACCTCTGTGTTAAACTCTCAACTTTGAGAGCTTATAACTCTGTCAACAGTAAACATATTTAAACCAAATTTGGAATCTAGCCTTGACTAATCAAGGCCTGCCCACAGTCCAAAAATTGTGCAATTCGGTCTAGCCAAACCAGGTCAATTAGAAAACTTCTTGTTCTTGGTCTTGTTCTTGTTCTTCTGGGGATGTACCTTTCGTTTGTCTTTTCTACAGGTCAAACTATATGTCCTATACAGCTGGTTCTTAGCTCATTTTACAGGTATTGCTCCGTAGATGTGCCCTTTCCATAAGGCCTTTTCTAATTGTTCAAGTGAATCGGGGGTTACGGAGCTCTAAACGACCAGACTGATTGTTTTACACTGTCTTTGACATTGTTATTATGCAACAATGCCAATTAGCAAAAGCCAGCTGCACGACGTAGATTGAAGATTACAGGATTTGTTTCTATTATTAACACTGGCGATAGCCAGGTTAGTAGGGTCAGCCTACGGTCTCTGCGTGAACCTCTCAGCTTTGACACTCAACTGCATTGTTTTACAGTTTGGCTGCAATTCTAAAAGTAACACTAATTAATAAACAAAAACGGAACTTTACATGTTTAGAGTAAGGGTCTAAAAGTCAAAACCTAGAAGGAACACGGACAAGCTTTGACAGTCAGGGTCTAGGTGTAAAGTTTTGTCAGTAAAAGGCTGGTAAACATTAGACCCTTAATACCCGGTGGCCAGCAATAAATACATTTAACGGAAAACTGGAAATCCTCCTACAAAGACCCATGCGATGATCCAGTGTAAGTTGGTATACGTTTCCTGGTTTGCTTTATGTTTAAAATTATTTTTCGATTTAGTAACATGACAGCAAATTCGCAGCAGAAAGCATTATTGCTTATCCTCTACCATAAATCGCCAAAATAAAATAAAAAATTCTAAAGCATCAAAAGACAAAATGACAACCTTCACAAGAAAATTGTGTTTTTAAGTTCCTTAACAGTATTCTAAGAACAAAGAAAACCTGCTACAACCCTTCATGCACGTTCTGTCCAAATAGACTAGAACTAAGCTAACCACCGGGTAGTAAGGGTCTACTGCTTACCAGCCTCTTACTGACAAAATTTTACACCTAGACCCTGACTGTCAAAACTTGTCCGTGTTCCTTCTAGGTTTTGACTTTTAGACCCTTACTCTAAACATTTAACGTTCCGTTTTTGTTTATCAATTACAATGTTTTCAGGGAAAATTAAATGTGCAACCATTTATTCTACACTAATGCAACAGCATTGTCTTTTGCATTGTTTTAAGTGGAGAATAGTGTGTCTGGGAATCCAGGTGCTGCAGACATAGGGCTTTAGGGCTTCGTCGGCAGATGACCAGAGGCGGTTAAAGCTCGCTACAAAACCGTTTGAACCCTTTGAACTGCGCCAGCAGGTATTGTCTTAGGATGGTTTTTTTTTTTTTTTTTTCCTATTCACATGCACTTAGTCCCAGCAGGGAAACAATCAAGATTACAATAATCTTATTATCACTGTTTGCAACAATGGCTCCGAGGATAGCGTTTGTAAGATTCCTCGACTTACCTTCAAGGTTACTGTCGCATCTCTCGGAGGTGCAAATTTCAAATCCTCATCATTGTTGCAATAATCTATACTTGTACCGTGTTGCTGAAAGAGCCGGCAAATTAAGGAAGCTATGTCTTAAACTATTTATCGGAAGTGACATGTATATTCACTTCCGGTAGTTCTACTTTCTCATAGAAAATTATTATCATGGATGTAAGAAAGGTATGTGCAAAATTTGGAACCGTCGACTAACCCATTTAGAAGTTAGGCATTAAGTGAAGAAATTGTACCGGAACTGACATTTACCATCACTTCCGTTAGAACTACAACAAAATGTCATTAAATATTAATTGACGTAAAGAGTTTCTAGAATATGCCTGCAAAATTTAGACCTGTCGGTTAAATGGCTTAGGAGTTACGTGATATATACTATTTACCAAGTGAGCTGCACATTCACTTCCGGTTGGGTTTTCAATATTTTCTCATAGAACGTTATTTGTCATAAATGATGTATAAAACTACTGCAGTAAGTTTTAGCATATTATATTGATCGGTTTGTTAATGGTCGTGAAAAGTGCTCACTGTATACAGTTTTGTTACTGTTTGCATATTTTGGTATTTAAGGACTGCTGCAGCCCAACATATGTTCGATTGCTTGGAGCAGCCCATTTTCTTATTTCCTATACAATAACCAAGCCACACAAAAAAATTCATGCTTTTGTCCGCCAAGCCCTAATTCTGTCGAATTCTGTCGCAAGGCTACCTCATTATTTATCTACGGAGACTAAGAATGGATCATTGAATGACACCGGACGAAGCCATCAGTCGCATCGAAAAGTGACGTCAGTTTTCCTCGTGCGACACTTTTGGAATGCTCGGTTGAGGCTGCTTACTGTTTCTATGCATTGGAGGTATCAAACTGTTTTCAGAATCATGTGTATGGTCCGCTTACGGTTTGGTAGATGTGGAACGACCTCTTAGGGCCAAATTCATAATGATGGCCCAACTCAAAATCTGAGCTGGTACTTTGCTAAGTCAGGGTGAAGCCAGAGCCTAGCTCAGACTCACTTTGGTAGAAAACCAGGCTTAGACTTAGCAAAGTAAAGCTTTGGCGTGAGTTTGAGCCTAGCTCACACTTAGCAAAGCAGAGCTTTGAGGAATGCACGGAAACACAAATAGGATTTCTTGAGTCGACTCACGTTTTGAGCATGAGCCACGACTTGGCTTTGCCATTATGTATACGAAGTGAGCGAGGCTCAACTTCTGCAAAGTCGGCCTCACAGTGAAGCCTGAGTCCGTGCTCAGATCATGGTATGGATGCATTGTGAATACCAAATTGCTAAGCTGAGCTCGAGCTCATGCTTAGCTCACGCTGAGCCGCCATTATGAATTTGGCCCTTAGAGTGAATCAACCTCATATCTTGGTATCGTCTCATCATTCTTTGTTTCAGTTAATCTACACAGGCTAACGTTCCACTTGAGAGCACAGAGTCAACGAGAGGCAAAAGCGGATTTTCTATGAGTGCCTAAATTGTAGTTCTTAATTAAACCATCCAATTCTAGCACAAATTGCAGCAAAACTTAGGTAAACGCCCTAAATTAGCTTTGCACCACTGTAAACTGTGGTAAAGTCGTGTTAAAATTAGTTATGGCCTACACCTACAAATTTTACTCAGGAAAATTCAATGAACGACAATATAAAACAAACAAAAATAAAAAAAAGCCAGATTCTTATCACTACCAAAACAATATGTTAAAAGTAAAAAAATTAAAAACTTATTTGCTCCTTATGTAAAGGAA